>JADKLZ010035454.1:0-20308 GCA_021533235.1 Biomphalaria straminea
GGTCTTGCATGAAGGACGATTGGGACAAAGTGTTGGAGAAAATACTGATGCGCGTAAGGCATTAGGGTTGTCCTTGTACGGGGATAAGGCAAACTTAAGATTCACTGCTCACTTCCTCTCACGTGCTCTAAGGGAGTAGCTCTCAGCATGTTTATTATCAATGGGGTTTCTGACTCAAAGTGACAGCTCCGACCGCTCTTTGGTGCTGTCTTCCCAGCGCTTTCTTTGTCTGCCTATTCTTATTTTCCTGATACTGTTCCCTGAATGAAGTTCTTTGAAAGCCTTGATGATTTTGTGGTATGGCAATAAAGTTTAAGTTTGATTTTTTTTTGACACAGGTCATCAGCCCATCTTGGGCTATAATAATTATCTTAAGCAAGGGCCAAGTTATGATTTTTTTTAGCAATGTCCATTTTTAATAGAAATAGGTAAAAAGAAGTTCTTTATTTTAAGTTAACTATTTTCTTTAGAATAATATTCAAGAAAAGTAATCTAAATTCTTTAAACCAATTACAAATACAATTCATTTTAAAAATAATTTTTATCTAGTGATTCCCAAAGTGATCCATATATACTTCCAGGAATCTACCGAATGCTTCTAAACATGGCATGGTGTCTACGAGACATAAAAATTTCGGAAACCACTGATTTAGAACTGTATAAGTTTTCAATTTCAGTTTTCTACTGTGTAACGAAAAAGAAATTTGTGTATATATCTGTGGAGAGCAATGACCAAGTTGTACAATTTTTCATAAAGTACCCTTTTGAGACAATGCGGTCAATGGGGCAGATGATGCAAAAATAAATAAATCTAAATCTAACGGAGATCTGTTTCTGTTGACCACATTTAATTAACGAGGCTGTCATGTGGCTAACACAAAGACCTTTATTTTCCCTCAACTAATGTCGGGTACTAATTAGACCTGGGTGAACTCAGATGCGCACCGAAGATCCCGAAATAAAAAAAAAATTCTTCACAAGGATTCGAACCAGTGACCTTCCGATTTGTAAGCTAAGCGCTTTGCCTCTCAGCTATCGCTCCTCCAAAATTGCACAAAGTTATATTATTTTCTTGCAACTTCATTTCGATATAGATCTAGATCTTGTTCTATTATCAATAAACAAAGAAATTACAAATAGTACACCATCAAAGAACCGCAACTCTTCAGGTATAATTACTGCACAACAAACAAACTACTGTGTTTATGCCTTGCGCAACATCCCTCCACTGGTAACCTACATCCGGTGTGGGGGCAAACTACAGCGTCCTTGACAACAGCGTCAATCACCTTCTTGGCCTACATAATAACCTCAGAGTAAGGAAAAACTACTCAAAAAGGAAGGGAACTTTGGCAACTCAGTTAATAGGAGAGTGGGGAAGCGAATGAATAAAATAGAGAGAGAGAGAGAGAAAGAGAGAGGGAGGAAAGGTAGTGAGAGGAAGGGAGAAGAAGAGAGAGAGAGAGCATAACACGTGAAGACCATTGATTTTAGTATAGTTTCCTTACTACTAGTTTTCACAAACTCAAGGGACATAATTTATGTCAAGTGCTTTTTTAAAGGGGCATACTTTTTCCACTATTTTTAAAGGGACGTAATTTTTCTACTATTTTTAAAGGGACATAATTTTTCTACATTTTTTTAAAGGGACGTAATTTTTTTTTACTCTTTTTAAACGACATATATATATATTTTTTTTACATTTTTTTAAAGATACATAATTTGTAGACTATTTTTAAACTGACATAAGTTTTCTACTATTTTTACATTTTGAAAACAACTTCACGATAAAATAAAAACCATCACAGATCATATATATGCACTCGATACTATTTACAAAGCCTCATGATAAATTACTTCTGCAGAATGCCCACAAATCTCCAAAATTACAAATAAAATTGTAGATTATATCATTCAATACACCATACTCAGTAGTACTCTCAATAACCAGAGTGTAACATCTAACTATATTAGATTCATTTAATTTAAGATGTTTGAAAGGGAAACTTCACTTTTACTACAACCCCCCGGTACTGATACCAATCGCTTTCGGTGCTGCCACTATAGGCTTATTAATGAATCAAATACATATGAACGGTTTGGAATCTAGGAGTCCTTTATTAAGATTCTAGTTGGCAACAAAAAAAAACAACGTGTTGTCCAGATTTTTTACTATAATTAATACATATATAGCGTGGGAAGCGTGGTCGAGAGGCCAAGTGCGGCTTGAGCTTGGTTTGCTTGTCTACCTAGAAGGGGGCTCGAGGTTTGACACCCGACTCGAGCAGAGTTGTGTTTACTGAGAGCCCAAAGGCAGCACGGGAAACCAAACTCCTAGATACCCCCTCCCCCCCCCCCACTGGTCCACTAAAAGCTATAATAATAATTAATATAAAGAAGGGGGAAAGTAGCTAATTAACTCTTTCTCTCCGTAGTTTATTTTTCCTCATTTCGATAGCATTATTCATTTTGTTCATTTGTATTTTACTATCCTGTTGTGGTAAGACTTTTAATATCTTTTTTGTTTGTTCTCAGAAAATGTTATATTGGGTATTGAAATATAGGGTAATGAATGCTTTGTACCACAACACAAATAAATCCAAAATCAATTTAGATAAATGCGGGTCAGATCAATGTTGGCATCGTCAATTAGGAGAGAAAGAGTTAAGTTTTATATTCTTAGAGAAACCTGTTTTGAAAGAGTTTTTTCGAATATTTCACATTCCCCTTTCTTCTTTACCAGGTTCTGAACCGAAGCTCTGGGTTCAAAGCAGGAACCCTATTCGGAACACCAATAATCACATTTTATTGTGTTAAAGTCTTTTTGATTATGATTTATTGAATGACTGACTGATTGATTGATTTGTCAATCGTCCGCATCGTTAACAAGTCTTAGTTTACAGGTCTTCTAAATATTATAAAATACGGTTTACCTTAAACGTGCCCCAAACTGAAAAAAAAAAATAGAATTTTTTTTATAGCCGGCCAAATATTTATCCGCGTCAAGCCGCTTTAGCGTCGTAATCTGAGCTTTTCGTAAATAAATCCTTTATTTTTTCAGACAAAGATGCGCCTTTTTTCGATTTCTCTATCACATCCACGTCTCATATAACAGTATGAATGACATAAAAGTTTTTTATTTATCTTAAAAACTGCATATCTGGATACGCTATAAATTTAATACCCCGCGAGAACTTAAATCTGCTCGGTCCAAGCTGGACATATCACACCTTTCCCTTGCGATTTCATTTCGCATATTCCTTTTTGGAAACCCGAGCCTCGGCATGTCATTTAAATCTAACGTAATTACAGTGAACTCAATCGTTGTGACATTTGGAATTGAAAACTCTCAATCGGTATACCTGTTTTAAAAGTTTTTTATTAAGACATACGTGGAGAAAATTGACCCTGTTTTATGGTCAGTATGTGTTGTGTTATAAATTATAGATTTCTAATTACTTTTATTTCGTTTTGAGAATCGTTGGTTGTGTTGTTCTGTTGTTAGATATATCAAGTTTCTTCTTATTTCACAATGCAGCAAAAGTGATATTACTTAGAGCAGATTTAAAATGACTCATAAGCAAGATGACATCAAGTGTTCTGATGTCATGTGATGTCATAAAGGTGACTTGTCATAACATAAAAATAAATGCGTCTTTTAAAATTTATTTCTGTCATTGTTTTCTGTCTTCGAGAAACAGTCTCAGAAACAGTTTTATGACAAGAGGAAAGGAGTTAAGAGTCATAATCCACTACAAGACGGAACGGCAGTCAGAATGCAACTTAATTCAAAGGAACAATAGTTTCGAAGCATTCTAAGCCTAGATCATATAATGTCAAAAGTGGAAATCACGTCTACAGAAGAAACAGAAAACATATCCGAAAGTCTTCTGAGAAAGCAAATAGATATGACAATAATTATGACTTTCCAGATGACATGTCAGAACAACTGGAGCCACAACATCTAGAGAGTCCAAGATTACAAACTAAGCTAGATATTGAGCCGCCACTACACACTGCTTCTTCTAACACCTCTAGACCTCATGAACCTTACGTAACACGCTCAGGCAGAGTAGTTAGAAAACCTAAGAGACTTGATCTGTGAACTTGATTTGTGAATTGAGTTTTTAGTTAACTGGTTTAGAGTTTGTTAGTTATTCTGAAAATAGAGTTTCTAAATTAAAGAAGAGAGATGTAACATAATAGTATTATATGTACATTTGCACACTAGCGCGTCAGTGCAGCACCGCTGGTGTTTACGTAATAAATGGAGTTCCTAATATGTCTTCCCTCTTAAACACTAGTTTGTTATTTGTGTAATACAAATATTCTACATCCTCAACCTTAAGTATTGCTAAGTTTTTTTTATTTTATTACGTTGAGGTCGAGTGGCAGGCGCTTCGGTCTGTCATTACGATAGTTCTAAGTTCGAATAATGCTCGCTTCCATCTCCTGACGTCTTGCAGGACGCTTGGACTAGGACGTAATGATCTTCACGTCGTAGTGAACGTCTGATTTCTATACATGTACAAGTCAAGTTGATTATTTATATTGCTCCCCTTGCCATTGTAACTTAACAGCAGTATACAAAATAAAAATAAACAGACAAGGTCTGAACACCGCCCTGCAACGTCACAGCCTGTGGGCAGTGGAGACCAATTGCTAGTTGTCACCAGGGGGCTGTGAAATCGCCAGTATGGTTCATTTTGTACACCAATGATTTTCAGCCCCATTGTTCCTCTGGTAATCAGATCATTAAATAGAAACAATCTAATGTAAACTTTTCACATGTAAATTGTGAGTGAGTCTGGTGTGAATGTACATTTTTAAAATAAATAATGTTTTGTTCTGTATAATGCACAAATTGTAAGACAAATTTCCTTGCGGACAATAAAGATTATTATTAGTAGTATTATCATTAAATGGTATGTACATGGCAAAGAGCTATAGGTCTAAACTGCCCACTGGTTGCGACGTCGCACAGGAAATTTGCAGGTATTTAAATATCATTTCATTTTGTTACTACTAGTTCAGTCTGTATCTATTATTTAAATAAAAAGTCATATTAAGTTTTGTTTTAAAAAGAACTTGAGTTTGAGACAGATCTACAACAGCTTGGGGTTATGGCGTGAAGTAGAAAGGCGAGATGGAGGGATGTGTTAAAGCTGCCCGGAGATTACATCTGGCTGTAGCACTCCTGAGATGCATGGGTTTAAAAAAGAACTTTGACCAAGTTATTTAAAAGTTAGCTCATTTAAATGTAATACATCTACATTCGGTTAAGTTATACTAGATGTTAGGAGCTACAAACCAACGACTTACCATCAACAGTTAAACAACTCAATAGTTACATTCTTTATAAATAAGAACAAGATTTATCAGACAGTAATCCATCAAAATCGACAAGACTGAATAGACTAGACTTTTGCTTTCATATCATATAATCTGCGGCAAGGTAGGCAACTCTAAATTTTGTTCAGCCCTATCTGAATGGACTTTTGTGATCTTTATGGATTGCTGGTTATAATGAAGGTTTGAAGCAATTTGGAATCTTCTTTCAGATTCTTTAACCAAGCTTTCCCCATTTACTTTTCAGCTATTGGGCGCTATCTCCGGTTTCATGAAAAAAAAATTTTTTGATCAAGTTTGTAACTTTTCGTTTGGATTGAGGTTATGACGTCATCTTACTTTCAAATAATTTGACCAAACTACCAATTGAATTTGTTGTAAGCTTAATCAATAGCTAAAGCATAGATTTTTCTAATGCAAGGACACCTTCATGATTTTAATATTAATCAAGTTCAACAGATCAACAAGTTAGTTCTTTATTATTTTGTTATCGAACACCGATGGACAATGGTCATACATTCCCTGGATGTGGCGAAATATGTAGGTCACAGCTGGGGTTGCGTACCCACGGGAAATACTGCATTCCTCATTAATCTTCGGACTTGAAGACAAACCTTATTATTTTTTTGTATACTAGAACAAATCTTTCACCAATATTCTGAACACAATTGAATGAATATTGCCCTGTTTTGTGGAAGTAGAATCTATTCTCATGGAAACAAAAATCTTTCTTACTTCTATTTCTCTAAAGGAGGTGTAGCGATTGACAATTTTTTGAAATGTGGGAGGCTTGTTAAAATTAGTGAGAGACTTTCTTTCATGTCGTTCATTAACTCATTCATTTTCTCTTTGTTGTATCTGTCTTTGTCTTTTATTTTGAGACATGGCAGGCACAAAATCTCAAAAAATTTACTCCAAAAAAACAAAAAAATCTCAAGGTAATCCCTGCCCAATGTGTCCTGTGTCATTTTTTCGATATGATGAAAAAATTAAAACGCTCTGAAACGAGGTCGGGGACACCCAGCCCAGATTAGCAGAGGAAATACCGGCGACCTGCCGTCCGAGCTACTGGCTCAAGGTATCGATCTACTGACGTCACAATGACGCACGAGGAGCCCTAGAAAATGAACAGAAATAGCCTCGACCAAGGTTTTCTGGATCTGTACCAGTATTGATGCGTGTCTTCGTGTGTGTGTGTGTGTCTCCCGTTTGCGTCCGCTTCCTTCTCTTCATATTATGTGTGACCTATTTTTTTTTCTCTTTGGTAATCTTAGGACACAGTGATTGGGGGGGGGGGGGCTTTTTGAAATAAAGTTTTAGCTTATATATAAATTATTACAGAGAGTATTTTCAGGATGTGCTATAAATATTTTAGCAATATGGTAAGCTTCGTTGCTAGTTGGGCGCTGGCACTATGTGTGCAGTAAAGTGCATTATCTCGGATAGCTTGTGCCCATTACAATGTTACAGACGAGAATAAACTCCTTGAAAGTCCACTTCCATAGAATTGGAGAGGGAGTAATAAATATGTGGTAAAAAGGGTGGGTGCAGGGCCGGTCTTAACGATTGCGGGGCTCTATGCAAAACGGATAGCGCGGGGCCTAGTCTGTTAAGTATAAAGTCAAAATTAAGATTTTGTATTAGAAAAGACATTCTTTTTGCAGTAATTTTTTTATCAAATAATGCTGACATAGCAGTTGTTTTTTTTTTTTAAATCCCGCGTAAGATCGGCACTCCAGAATGACAATTTCGTCTATTTTTCAGGAGTTTTTTATGAGTGTTCTGGAGGTTTTTATTATATCAGTAAAGATCCTGCACTTGTTCGTATATTATGCAATTTCTATGAAAACCGGGAGGCCGAAGAAACCCTGTTATCATATATAAGTTGTAATGGTTTAATTGAAGAATTTACACCTAGAACCAGCAACTGGGAAGAGGTGGCATTGGATAGATCCACATGGAGAGAGAGCATAAAGGATGGGTCTTTGATTGCAGATGCCATACACAACAGAAGCAGAAAGAAATGTGAAAATGCAACGGCGCCTGGTGACTACATATGCCCAACCTGCGATCACAGCTGTGTATCAAGGATGGTGAATGGAAATTAGTCAGCATTTTGATTCGTTGAGCTCTAATTAAGACTTATAACACACATGCGAGTCCGCACAGCTGTTTGGCTTTTTTGACGCTCTTTAAAGAACTGTACTGTTTCCTGTTCCTCCAGGAAACAGTACCAGGAAAAAGAAGAAGAGGCAGACAGGGAAAGCGGTGGGAAGACACCATAAAAGAATGGACGGGCCTACCACTGAAAGAGGTTTTAAACAGGGCAAAGGATAGAGAGGAATGGAGAAAGACAATCTACAAGTCTTGCTTGGTTCCCCACCGGTCCACCAGACTAAGAGATAGCCAATCAGTTACAGGTAGAGAACTGTATAACGCTTTAGTAAACCTCTAAAACGTTTATTTACTGGAGGAATGGTCGTTAAGTCTTCTCGCTAAGCATCTCTCTTCTAAGTCCTTCTAGCGACTCTAAACATAACGTATTTCCTGCCTAACTCTTGTCAACTCTTTTTGTCTCGAGATTACTACACAAATTACTATTAAATAATAACTAGCAACTCTTTTGGTCTCGAGATTACTACACAAATTACTATTAAATAATAGCTAGCAACTCTTTGGGTCTCGAGATTACTACACAAATTACTATTAAATATGTTAACTTAACAGCACTAGTGGATGCAACAGTTTTCGGAATACATGATTGCAAAGGGAACATTTTGAATAGAGCTTTGTGAGACTAGAATACATTGTAGGTATCAAGATACTTAGACCGTTAGGTGGCACACTCTCTCCAAAGAATCGGTCTCTAGCCTTCTCCCAGTTGGTGTCAACTAACCTAAAGGCGTTCAACATTGACCCAGCCACCTGGGAGACAGAGGCACATGACAGAGCATCATGGTGCTGCGCTGTGAGATCCGGTGCACAGGTTGCAGAAGAAAAACGCCAGAGAATAAAAGCAAGGCCAATTACACTAGCTCCAGCTGGAATTACCTGCCCTATAAAATCCCAGTGCAAAGCCCTCAGCCCCCTGGATGACAAAGTGGTCATCATCGAACCACGATGGACGAACTATATCTACTACCGTGTGGATGCTGAGCCATGCTAAACGAGGATGTCCATGTTTGCTTTAAAATCTCCAAATATAAAGTAAAATTGCTAATGACTGGTTCACTACTTATTGACGTACATATAGGTGTATGCATAAAAATTAACAAAATAGACTATTTATTACTTTTTTTGGTTTTACCAATATTGCTTTTTTTTTTGTTAACACTCTTGTATGACCTATAAGCTATATAGTTCCAAAGTGTCCAAAACTATTATCTTTAAGCTCAACTAAAGACTAAAACTCTAATAAGGCGTTTTCGGATGTTGGTACGGACAACTCTATTACTGAGACGGGGGGGGGGTAAGTGAGCGAGGGATGAGACGCTTTAAGGGGGTGGGTGTATTACCTGTTAGAGCTTCTGCTGTAAATCAATTGAAAACTAGAAGCAATATCAACATTTTACGCTTCTTTGCGCGTACAAAATCAATTATTCTAGCTTCATATGTACATGTATGTATATGTATGTATTAGCCTTGACACGTTTATGTTATTCAGAGTGTACATAACGACTGTACACAACCACCTCCCCCCAGTACCCACCTACAACACTCTGCTCTTAATCTCGTGTACACCCTCACCCGTCATCACTTTTCCCTATAGCTTTCTCTCTCTCTCTCTCTCTCTTTCTAGAAGTGGAGAGAGAGAGAGAGAGAAAGAGAGGCACAGAGATCGATCTGTTGTTATTGATTTACTTGGCATGGCGTCCAGCGCTGTTCACCATCCTCACACCCTAACACCGAAACCTAACTCCCTCCTGCTACTCCTCCTTTACCTCCCGATAATTCTTCCCACCCTCCGGCCGCCACGCCCCACCTTTCCCACAACACCCGTTACCTAACAACCAGCTCAGCCCACCTCACTCTGTGACACCCCCCCCCCTCAACCCTCAGCATCATTACGCGTCAGGGGCATCACATGTGCTTTTCTACGTCATCGATGAAGGCTTCCGTCGTCCCAGATAGATGGCTGCCGGCTGTGACGTCACAGTGCTAGCTCCCTCGCTGACCTACTTTGATAAGGAACTCAGTCTGGTATCGATGTATTCCACTGTAGGCTACGCCAGGACTCTTTTGGGAAAAAATATTTTAAAAAATTCAACCCCCCAAAAAATATAAATCTATACTACAGTTAAAAGCCTAATGTTTTCACTGCCTTAAAACTAGCAATTTTTTTTTTCTGAAGATTTCTACCTAAAAATACGTATAATTAAAAAGAAATAATATGGATATCTGTTTACAAATGAAGGCCTATGTATTTTAATTGAACTGCTGTGTGATTTCACAAACATCTCGACAAGGAGGATACATCAGGCAAATTTTGTGTTTTACGCACGTGGAGTGATTCTTTTGCAGTAGTTTATTTTCGGACTTACTTTGATGATTCTCTACACTTCTGAAGTATTCTTTAAGGAAATAGTAGAGAGGTAAACTATTCATTTACTGTTGGTAATGTTAAATGGATGTTGATACTTTTGTTTTATGTCTTACTAAAGGTAGTGTTGCCTTGAAGCACTATTTTTACAAAGACACTGAAGTAAGCCTTTAATGATTTCTCTGTAGCAGTGATTCTCAAACACTGGGATAACTACAGAGATCCTTTAGCATTCATCAGGTACTGGCCTATTCTGTCAACAGGTCTTTGCTGACCTTATCTAAGGCGTATTAGAATATGTGGGGTTAACAGTCGCAGCAAGCAAACTAAAAAAGAACAAAGTTTATTTAAAGGGAAAGAACTCCAAACTTTCAAATATGTTTCTCAATGATGTAGCATTGGTTTCCCTTTTTCGATATATAGCTTTATAATGAAATATCTAGAATTGATTGCAAATTTTTAAAACTGATTCATGTTTTGTTAAATGTTTTGTTTAAAGTTTCAACTTGATACGACAGTGGGTGTGGGAGAAATTATGTGTACGATTATTTACAGGGGTCAAAACCCGACAAATTTAACCATAACTGTAAATTAAGTAAAGTTCCCCTTTCAGACCTTGTGGTCTATAGGGCAGATGATGTAAAAGTCATCTGATTCTGTGGCCCACGGTTAACGAGGGTGTCGTAAGGCCAGCACAACGACCAACCGCCTTTACTTTTCCCTAACTAGTGTCAGGTACTCATTAGAGCTGGGTGGACTCAAGGGCGCCCGAAAATCCCGAAATAAAAATCCCAGCCTTCACCAGGATTTGAACCCGGGACCTCCAGTACGGAAGCCAAGCGCTCTACCACTCAGCCACCGCGCCCTCAACTGTAAATACTGACAGATTATAATTATTATTATTATTAAACAAAATTATTATTAAACAGTAATTTATTGACTAATTGGTCAATTTTTGTATTGTCTACGCTTCTGAATAATTCTGCAAAGTTTCAACAAGAAAATGGGTGTGGCAGAAATAAAGTATTAACACATTTTACCAGACAGACAGAAAGACAGACGGATAGACAGTGTGAGTTGATAAAAAGCTTTCTAAAAATAAATATCTAATGCTTCACTAAATTGTTACGTCTTATGAATACAAATGATTTTTAAAACGAGAATCTGTTTGAATGTTTTGCGCCGTCTGGGCCCAGAGCCCAGGTAAATTGGATACCGATCGTGTCACCGTGACGTATTGATTTCAGTTAGGCATTCGGCTTATGACGTCACATTGTCGCCTGTCCTGCACTTAAGAGGAGGAAGATGAGTGTACTTTTCGTCGCACGTGTCGTGGGTTTAATATTTTCTCTCACGTAACTCTTAACATACCAGGGAGGTTGAGGGAAGTTCTGGACTGACCAGCGACTTGAAGGGACTCGGGTGCAGGCTCGCGATGTGATAGCGTATACTATTAACGTTTATTCTCTATTGCAGTGGGACACACTAACACACATAATTACATACGCACCTTTACTTACCCCCTAGTCTGTTGGACCGTTAAGTGTCGACTGTCTTTCTCCCAGTGGCGTAGCTAGGGTATGGGAAGAAGGGCGGAGAATTTGAAAATCCCCCCGAAAATGAGTATTTTTTACATTGAAAATTAGATAATAAGCAACTGAAGGGGCCCCCAAGGAGGTCAAGCCGCCCGGGCACCCAAACGATGGAAAATTCTTAGCTACAACCTTGCTTTCTCCATTCCTCTGTGTCTATGCCTTAGCTAGAACCTCTTTTAATGGAAGGCCCTTCCATTCTTTTGTATTGTCTTCCCATCGCTTTCTCTGTCTGCCTCTTCTTCTTTGTCCTGGTACTGTTCCCTGAAGGAACATACACATACAAACACACACACACAAAGAAGCCAAAACACTTTGCAGAGACCCTCGTTTTCATGCACAGAGCATGGGAGAGGGAGGAAGCATATGCTCCTTTGACCAAAGATAATAATAATAATAATAATAATAATAATCTTTACTATCCATGTGGACAATTTTCTTACAATATTGGCATTACACCAAACAAAACATTATAACTATGGAATACCGAAATGTACATTCACACTAGAGCCACTCATAATTAACTTGTGAAAAGTTTATATCAGATTGTTTTGATGTAATGCTTTGATTGCCAGAAGAATAAAAAAGTTTTTGTGTCTGTTGTCTGTCTGTCTTTGCTATTGGTGTCTTGTGTCTCGAAAAAGTTAATGGGGGAAACGAATGACCTTGAATATTTTTCCATTAAAACTGGAAAAGGAAGGAGTGGCCACAGGTCCACATTACGAGTGAAAAGTCAGTCTCAACAGGGAACAAACCCAGGACGTCAGGTCAATAGCTGAACGCTCTACGAGGTTATCAAGGTATTATTAAGTTGTTGTATTTTTTTCCAAGTTACACAGCCTATTTGTATCAAGGCGAGGTAGAATAGTGTTAGAGAAAAGGGGAGGTAAGGGAAAAGGGGAGGTAAATATATCGTTGTCTTTCTCTCCCTCTATTTCGCTATAGTAATAATCATATTACATTTATATTGAGTTGGATCAAAGCCTTGCATGGCGGCTGGAGATTTGAACTGCACGCTCTGGTGAATAATGTCATTAAAGTTAAGCTTCTGTCATTATCTCTTGTGGTCGATTTTGACACTTTACTCTCTCTCTCTCTCTTTCTCTCGATCTCTCCCCCCCCCCCCATCTTCTTCTCTTTCATTCTTAAACACATTCTATGTTGTAAATTCTCCTGTTTCTTTTTTTGAGACGTGTCCCTTTTTTTTCATATTATTATGTACAAACTATTTACCTCTTTATCACTCTCATACTCTTCTTATTTCTCTCTTGTACAATCTGTTATATACATACTCCCTATATGCCATGCTTACTTTCTCTCTCTTTCTCTTCTTTTCTATGTTCTTCACTCACTGTCTCTCTCTCTCTCTCTCTTTCTCTCTCTTTTACTTTCCGTATCTTATATGTTACAGACGTTACTTCAAAAAAGAAGATTTTTACGTCCTACGCGTCATGCATTTAGTGATGCATATTTACCAATGACCTAAACTCCGCCTAGTCAAAGGTTTTCCTGGTTAGCTCAGACAATCTATTCCATGGTCTGATAGCGCTAGGGAAGAAGGAGCTTTTGTGCAAATTTGTCCTAGCATAAGGAACGAGGAATTTGCCTCATCTTTGTGTCTCTCTGAGCATTTTATTAAATTTTGTTTTTGGATTTGAAAATTATTGTTCAGTGTTTTATATATAATTGCTACTTTACTTTTAAGTCTTTTATTCTGAGGGCTTTCTAAATTTACACTCTCTCTCAGTCTCTCGTTATCTCTCTCACTCACACTCTTTCACTTTTTCCTTCCTCTCTATCGCTCACACAGTTACGACTGAAAAGTATAAATCCGATACTCAGTGTAAATTATTATTATTTTTGCTTTTATATATATATTATATATTATTACTTTCATGCTTATAGCATGCTCAGATCGCTTTGGTCCAATCTCATTTGTGGACCAGTGGGAGGGGAGGGGGTATCTAGGAGTTGGTTTCCCATGCTGCCTTTGGGCGCCCAGTTAAGACAACTCTGCCCGAGTCGGGTGTCGAACCTCGAGCCCCCTTCTAGGTAGCCAAGCCTATCCAAGTTTAAGACACTTAGCCACTCGACCACGTTTCCCACTAATATTATAGTACTTAAGAAGGTACTTATTTTGTTTACCCCTTTTAAACGATCTAATCACAATTTCGTAAAATGTGTGTATCAAAAGGCTATTCTTTTTGGCATTTAAACCGATAAGGGATTTTCGCAATGAGACTTGGAGACAAACAATTGCTGCTTGGTCGTGTGACATGCGCTCTGGACTGTCATTCTGTGGTCTCTTGTTCGAAACCTTCAATCTCCCGTCGTCCTGCAGGAGGTGTCGGCTAGAATGCGATTATCTTCAAAACGTAAGGAAAATCCTAAACATGTAAAATCTTTATATATTATATTTATGTAATTATACATATACAATCTCCTCTTTGTTTATATTTCAATTTGTAATATCCTGTGTGTGTTATTAAGCAACATATTCATTAACATATGAAAAGAAAAGAAATCAATATGGAGTAATGTGAGTGTGATATAAGAAAGCTGCAGGGGAAAAAAAAGAATATAAAAGAAGGTCTTGAAAGATTATGAAATAAATCGACACATTTAACAACCTCAAGGACGTTTTATGTAGAGTTCCCTGTTGCCAACTAATAAAAATGTGTGCTAGGGGCGAAAAAGCTGAGAAATGTGATCTTACAGCTCTAGAGACTGCAGTAATATTGTGATATATTTATAAATGTTCTGTATATGGTATATATCTTGTACAACTGAAACACCAAATAGAAATCGCGATATTCGGGTATTCTCTATAGATGGTGATAACTAATTTGCCTGCCAATTAAAATAAATATCAAACACTCATCATGCTAACTTTTTTCGAGTTTATTCAGCTTTGTTAGTTTTACAAAAAAATAAAATAAAATATGTAAACATTTTAAAATAAATTTTAGTTTAGATCATATTTCCGAATACTTTCTCTTCTTACTTGTAGTTATCGAACTTGAGCTAAGTTTAGCTTTATTTAACATCTTTTGTCATTACTGGCTTTGTTTTTATTGATTATTTTCTCTCTCTTGACCGTATCTATATAAATGAAACCTATTTCTGTAAAACCCCTGATCAGAAGAATTGAAAGTTCCAACTGTAAGACTTGAAATCACGATCCGCTAAAAACTTTCAAAGTTAAGTTAACAAAGTATATCATTATGATAACAATTTGAGGCAAAGCTAGAATATATAATTTATAAAAAAAATTACCACGATAAGTATTTATTACTTTAATTATATATAATATGGTCTGAAAAAAATAAAATGTATTTTTTAAATTCTAGACCACTTTGTTGAGCTATGGTGAAATGGTCTCAGAGTAAAAGTCCTGCAATATTGTCTTACCTTGCAGTTTTATTGTCCATGTGACTAAAGAAATTATAATGAGGTCGAGTGAAGATTTACTGATAGATTTTTTTTTTCTTTGCATTAAAAGTGTGTGCGATGATATTACAATTTCATATTTAGAAAACAAAAGTAGGCAAATAGTATTGGAAAAGTAAAGTCATTTATAAAACTTAGGGTCATTGTGACCATAGCGATTGACCTTTGCGTCCCCTGGTGTCCGTGTCTCACTCACCTGTAATGTCAAAGAGTCTTTAAGTTACTGCACCATAAGTCCAGACCAAATAGACGTTCCTTATGTATTTAATATTCTTTTTCACTATTGTATGCAAGTATGATATTACGTGATGAGAAATTTGCCAAAAAGCGGTCTTTTTTTTTTTTGATGAGCTGAAATGTGGTCAACTTAAAAGAGGTGCCTCATGGAGTAGCCTTAAAGATCAGCTTACACCTCAAATTGCTTTACTGACATAGAAGATAGCACTTTGAGACACGCGGCTTCAAAACAAGACAGCTGGAGGTCACTCACATAGGCCGCGGGATACACATTTGAGACCAAAAAAAAAATCCGCTGCTGAGGACAGACGTAGACAGCGAAAAGGAACTCTACATCGACCATCTGCATATAATGGCTTTCCCTGCATTGGATGTGGCAAAATATGTAGGTCACAGCTGGTGCTGCGTATTCACGAGAAATACTGCATTCCTCATTAATCTTCGGACTCGAAGACAAGCCTTAATATATAAAAATAATCAACTGTGATTTTGCTGCATTTATAATTGTTCAAGTCTAGACTTTCGTACATAAAGGTATATAGTGTCAGTGGGTTACACTGCAGTATACAATTAATACTTTGCATTTTGCCAGTTTCATTTACTAGACTAAAGTTTTTGTTTGTGTTACCTGTTACCTATCTCTTAGTCTGTGGAACGTTGGGGCACCAAGCAAGACTTGTAGACCGTCTTTCTCCATTCCTCTCAATCCTTTGCCCTGTGTAGAATTTCTTTCAATGGTAGGCCGTCCATTTATGTTGTCTTCCCACCGCTTTCTCTGTCTGCCTCTTCTTCTTTTTCCTGGTACTGTTCCCTGGAGGAAGGGCTTTGCGAGCCCCGAAGATCTTGTTATACGGCCATAGATTTCAAGCTTGCGTATTTTCACTGTATTTAGCAGGTCATCATGGGGTCCGATCGCTGCAGTAACCCTGTCTCTAATCTCGTGTTTGTGACGCGGTCTTTAAATGTGATTCCTTCGGTTCCTTCTGTATCATGTCAATTCCATTGCTAGGATCCTCCTCTCTAGCTCTGCAGTCAGCGTCCAAGACTCACAAGCATATAGAAATGTGGCCATGACCAGGGAGCGCATCAGTCTGATTTTGGTGCCGAGGGCTAAGCCTTTATCTTTCCATATTATTTTAAGGGATGGTGTGCACTGTGCTTATTATTACATTCCAGCCCGAATCTCCAGCAGTACAGATGGGTGGATAGAAACGGGCAGGGTTTGAACCTTAAACAGTCGAGACGATAGTTCATGGCGCATACCTTAGAACCAGACAACAATCCAATTTTCGATGCAGTATTTCACAATGTATATATCCAAACAAACAAGCCACAACTCTGGTGCTTTAAGCCATTCATTCCCCCCCCCCTTTTTTTTCTTTCACTACACCCCACCCCCCGAACTTGACAAGTATAGATTTAGCATCATCTTACGCTGCGTTATGTCGAGAAATGAAAAGGAAATTTGCAGTCGAAACAAGCGCTATAAAAAAAAATAATTCCCGTGTACATTCATTGCGCACATTTCTGCACACACAAACGTGCAAACACACAAGCGCTCGTACCAAATCTCCCCCCGCGCACACACGCACAGACGAGAATGATAATACTCTGAAGCAATGGTTGTAGGTCCGCCCCAACAATGGTTGTCTGCTCGTATCCTGTTCTTCCAGAATATCGACCTCCTTCCAATTGTGCTTTTTAGCTTCATCCTCTTCTAGGCGGTTCTAGTAATATAGATGGAGTCCCACAGTTCGATGGAATGAGACGCTGAAACTAGTTCATTGGGTCTGGAGTAGACAGAGGAATGGAGGAATATCGTTTGGAAATAAAAAAAATAATCGAGAGAAAATTGAAGGTACATTTATTTTAAAATACAAACCTTCCCTACGATTTTGAAACTATAAAGACAAATATTTCAGTGCATTCAAATTTATTTTCAAATATTTCGCTCCACTAAATTTGGCGAAAGAAGAAAAGACAGACAGAGAAAGTGAAAACATATTTGAATGGACTGGCCTTTCATTGATTGAGATCGTACCCAAGACAAATGACAGAGAGAAATGTAAAAATACTTTTGACAGATCATGTGTGGTGCCCCAACGTTTCAGCGGTCTGAGGGTATAGGAGAAGGTAAAGAAGCAGAAATTGTTTTTGTAAAATGTTTTGTTTTGTTTGTAAAATGTTTTGTTTTGTTTGTAAAATGTTTTGTTTTGTTTGTAAAATGTTTTGTTTTGTTTGTAAAATGTTTTACATGTTTCGGAAATTCCTTCAGAGTTGAAGATAGTTATTTCCTAGTCCAAACCTCCCGCAGGACGACGGGGGATGGGAGCGGGCAGGGTTTGAACCCGGAACCATCGGTAAATCGAAACGACAGTCCAGCGTGCAAACCGCTAGAGGCAGCACATTCTAATTACTTATTGTTTTGAAGTCAAACATTTTTTAAAACCATCTATGGCCTGAAATTACAAAGATGTACCGGTAATCTGCCTATAAGGTATAATGTCTCTAAATCTTGTCCCTCTTCAAACACAAAGCCAAGTTTGCTTTATTAACAAAGATATCATGGATTGCGATTTTATGGCAAGACGGGGGAAGGCATTGGTTGACCATCCACCAAAAAAAACGCAAATTGTGAAAGCTCAAACAAGTGCAAGGTTTCAGGAGTCAACCCTGGGGAAATAAGAGAACGCGATGATCCTCAAACTGCAGCACACTGTGTACTTTCAGTGAGATCCCATGACGCTGCTGATTCCAAACTGTATGGGTTATTTGGTGTTCTATTTCAACCCTACCGTCGCATTGATAGAGTAGAACTGCTGTTTAGGAGACTACAGTCCGGCTTTGGCTTATGTCCAGGTTCTCATTTCATCTCGTTGTATGGGATGACCCATAGTAGTGACGTAGCTAGGGGGGAGGAGGGTAGAGAATTCAAAAATCTTCCCTGGCCCCCAAATTAGTTTTTTTTTTTAATTAAATATTACGCAAAAAGCAGTGGCCCATAAAGAGGTCAAGCCACCCCGGCCCCCTAACGATGCCCACAGTCGTTTTACCTCTAGCGGGAACGGATCGAAATCTGTACGAAATGGCAACGAATTATCCAATGTCCAAAGTTTGTGACGTCATAGGTCAGTGTTAAGGCCTTCTGTAACGAATGGTCTCGGACGAATAAAGGTTTCTAAGATGTTGACCCATCGGTCGCCAATGAAGCCTTTTGAGAAGGAATGGTCGATGGGTTGAAAAGACAAACATTAGAAGTAAGGTTTTCAAATGTACCAGATTCAAAAACACGCCAAACCTTAAAGAGATTGAGTCAAGGAAACTTGCTGAAAATTCTAACGACTAAGCTACTAAACAACGTAGAACAGGAAAGTACCGTACTTAACAGTGCTTAGTATGGGCCGTTAGGTGACGTAACGATAGGGAAACAAAAGCATAGATTGAATCTCCAACAGCAGAACTCTCTACGTCTACTAGACCTAGCTCTAAGTCTCTCCTATGATTCAGTGTTGATTTGAGAATGTTTAGATCAACTTGTTAGACTACATGTATAAGAACACCATTGTTTCTATATTTTTTTGTGAAATATTGAAACGTTATTTCTGATGATCATGAATCGTCCGTGAAACACATTAGCGCTATATGACTAACACTTATTTGTCGATTTAGATATACATAGATACAGGACTGTTTATGATTAATTGCTAATTTTTAGCGGCCCCCGAAAGAGAAAAAGACGCTATTAGTTTTGTGTAGCCTGTCTGTCCGTCTGTCTGTCAGTCCGTCCGTCCCGTTTAGATCTCAGAAAGTAGAAGAGAAAATGAAAATCGGACATCACAATAATTTAGATCATTCAAAGTTCTGATGCAACGGCTAATTTTTCTTATCTAAAAGGTCAAAATCTAATTTTTTAAAATCCCTTATGCAAGCAGGATTACTGGGGCACAACAAAAGATCTGTCAACCTTCTATCTATATTCTTATCTGTCATTAGTCTTTGATATAATTTCATTCGGATGTTCTTTCTAAAACTATTGAAACCTGCTTGGGTGGACCACTTCGGGGGCCGATTTTAAGTTTGTGTTTTCAGACAAACTGTCTTTGTAACCTTTTTCTGTCTTAATTTTTGGTTTTTCTATTTCATTTGAGGCCACTCTATTTGCTTCGCCTAGGGCCTCACATTCCCTAAAGTCGGCCCTGAAGGATCCCTGAGGATGCCATAGTCGTGTCAAGACTAGATGCACTTAGCATACTGTAGTAGTTTAGAAACCAGAACGCACTGAACATGCCGTCAAACTTGACATAAATAACCCATAATGATAATTCAATATTTTTGAATGAATGTGTCTCGACTGCATTGAGTTTGAGAACCCCGCAGTTAAATGGGCCATACTAATAAATATGGGTTAACCATTGTTTTCTTGAGGAATTGACCTTTGCAAAGCACGTGAATCTCTCCATCGCCTATTAGCTGAGCAATTAGGTCACGTGCTTCTAATGGGCGGAGTTATCGACTGTACACATATAAAAAAAAAATAAAAGGCATTACAGAAAAAAATAATTTTTATGACTTTTTTTATTAATTTGAATAGAAAAAAATACTTAAAAATAAATACTATACCTGCTTGTTTCTTAATGTTTTAGCATATTTTCCCCTGTAGTTATATCATCTATTAAGTCATAAAGAAGAGATATTGAGTTGCGGTAGATGCACGCACTTGAGGGATGAATAAATTTGATATGTTTAAACGAAATTAGGCAGTTACAGTGGTGTCAGAGGGAGGCATCTATCATTTCAACACTGAAACAAGTATGTGACATGTACAATAGAAAGTTATATCTATATTGTTGTTTTAGTGAAGTCAAATAGTAGAAGGTTATATTCATAATAGTCTTGAAAATGGTACTTGTGTTTTAGCGCTGTGCCTTCTTAACTGTCACGTGACATGGTCATGGTTTAATGCTTGTTACAAGGAGTTGTAGTTTCGCAACCAAGTTATACCAGACTCAATGCATACAATAATATTTCTAGGATAATAATCTATGCAGCAGTATAGTGTAGTGTAAGTATCTATCTATCTATCTATCTATCTATCTATCTATCTATCTATCTATCTATCTATCTATCTATCTATCTATCT
>JADKLZ010035460.1:0-11372 GCA_021533235.1 Biomphalaria straminea
AGCCTTATCTTGGTGGTGGTGCTTAATTCCCTAGATCCCCAGGTGTTATTCAGCTGATGGAAGGCTGCTCGAGCTTTACCAATGCGGGTTTTGACATCTGCATCTGTTCCTCCATGATGATCTATAATGCTGCCTAGATAGGTGAAGCTTTCCTCTTGTTAATTAACTTCACTTGTTTGTCAGCTATTTCATTCGTTTCAGTTTTATCCCGTCTCGTTTGAGTGTATACAAAATGTGTAAACATTAGAACTGGGATCATAAAACTCCCAAATTGATAAGATGCTAACAACTAACGCTTTCAAATTGTTTTGGATCACAATGAAACTATTGTATTAAAATGTAGACTACTTTAAAGAATCGCTTTCTTATTTCAGAATCTACATATTCGGTTATGACTAAAGAGTGTCAAAAATAAATACAATTTTTTAACACCCACACACATTTATAAAGTGCAACTAATAAAGGACTAAATAATAGATAGATACAAAGCCGAAACTAAATTAACGTGTATAGTACTGAAAGTTGCTGCTAGAAATAACGGAAGGCCAATCAAAGAATGAAAGAACATCCCTTTGATGAGAATTGGCTTTGATTAGTATCATAAAACTTAACTCAATACTGAGCACCATTAACAAGAAGCTCCAACAAAAGCCAACAATCCAAGCCAAAACAAAAGAAGAAATAACGTTTACAGAGAGGTTTTTTTTGGATACAGCGCTTCAACTTGTATGGTGCACAAAAGAGAAACACAACAAAGAACCAAGTCAATATGCGCACCGACAAACATCTTGTCTGACTTATCAATGTACTGCTGTCAGTGTCAAATACTTAATTACTTGCAGACGTGCCCCTGTTCTATCCACTAGCGGATCCAGAACTTTGGAGTGGAGGGGGGGGGCGATTTTTTTCCAAACCCTAAACATTACGCCCAGTAAACCCTAACCCTGCTCAAACGCCACCACTCTTTCTCAAAAGTTAACAAGAACGCCACTACCCCCCTACCCCCGATCCGCCAGTGGTTCTATCGTTCTCAAAACTTCCATATAATAAACCAAATAACTCCTGTTTACGTATAGATAGAGTTTAATTATGTACAATAACGAATAAGTCCCAAGAACAAACAAAAGTCTCCACACTTCCCTGACAGTAACTAAGAGACTAAATATGAGTTACAAAAATATTCAAACTCTAACTACTCTATCAGAAAGCAAAAATCTGAATAAAAGAAACTTTGACCATTCTTCCAAGTCAAATGCCAACATTCTTCCTCAAAAGTTAACAAGAGACATAGACTGACCACAACACAGTCCTGACAGGAGAATTTCAACCATTCGGACCCAAGTCAAGAAGAATGAAGTGAGCGGAGAAGTTTTCAAATGTTTTCTTATAAAAATTTTTAGACGATGGTCGATGGAATAGTTTCCGCATGAGAACGCTTCAATGTCTTTACCAGGAATCGAACCTTTGACCTCGGTTCGGAAGCTACACATAATACCGCTCAACCACCGCGCCTCCATCTAAACATATATAATATTCAAAATCTGAGTGTTATGTTCGTATACAATGTTAGTGAGACTAAATTAAAGCGTGCTGAAAGCTTGATCTACAATCAGGGATCAATCATAGTGACATTGTTTTCAGCTGACGCAATACAAATACTTACATAGAAAAAAGATTAAAGATTATATATTTTTAGACCTACACGATTTCTAATTTTTATAATAAGTTTAATGACAAACAAAGAGTGAACAATGAAGCTTAAGAAATAGTATAGAATTAAACTTACGTGAAAACACCCTGTTATCGATATAGGCAAATTACAAGCTCGGCGGAGTCTCGAGAGATTTTAAATCTACAATTAAATATCTCATATTAAAGTAATTAAATGATACTAAAATATAGATGTGAAAATTCTATTGAAGTAAGCTTTAGGTACAACATCAACTTATGGTGGGCTTTAATTAAATAGTAACTCGAAGAATTTCAAGAATAAAAATATTTATGAAGTCAAATTTCAGCAGATAGTTTTATTTGATTGAAAAGATCTATTCGCTCTTTAAATAAAGAGTGAAAATAATTATTTTTGTTATGTTAATAAAATATATTTCTTCAGGATAAGTGACATTTTGTTTAAAGTCTTATCAGACATACAATAGAAATGAATTCAATGGTTAGCATACATTCCGCGGATGTTAGTGATTATACACGACATTTGTTTGAATTAGTCAACTTATCTATTCTCACAACTATTGTCTCTTTACTGGGAATAGTCTCAAATATCGTAAATATTGCCGTTTTTTATAAACAAGGTTTAAAGTCTGCTGTCAACATTAGCTTCATGGCTCTGTCTATCACTGACCTCATTAATGTTCTTCTGATTGAGTGGGTCAGTATTAGTTCGTACCCTGTACTCCTAGACGATGGAGACATTGCCATTCTCTCTAAAGACGTTGGCTACCTTACAGGCGGCATCCCACATGCCTGCATGTCAAGGATCACTTCCTGGATAACAGTGTACATGACTGCAGAGAGATGCCTCTGTATTGCCCTACCATTTGACGTGAAACGTTTGATCACCCCCTCCGTTGCTGTATTAGCTATCGCAGCTATATACATCCTCACCATTTTACCTCTCATTTCAGAGTATCTATTTTTTAGCCTGGGTTTAAAAAATTCAACCCAGTTTCATAGTTTAAAGATAGGTCTTGTTGTGAATGTGAAGGAGATGGGTCTAGAAGGACTCACTGTCTTTATCTACTCCATCATGATGATCACATCTTTTATCGCTGTCATCTTTCTCACTCTCATACTTATCCTGCAGCTTAATAAAATGTCGAAATGGCGAAAGAATTCCCAAGTGGTCACTGGCCAAGGAGAATCCTTAAAACAAAAGGACAAAGTGGCAATAAGAACAGTTTTTGTTATAGCTTGCGTTCTTATCATTACATTCACACCTAACTTTATCATGTGCGGGGCCATTTTCATTGTGCCAGGTTTTAGTATCAATGGCAGCCTAAGCAACATATTTGTTATTTCTATTTCATTTTCCTATTTGTTGGATGCTGTGAACGCAAGCGTCAATGCAGCTTTGTACTACATAATGAATGCAAGCTACAGAACAACAATGAGGGAGATTTTTAGGCGGGAAAAAGTAAGAAATTAACTGGAGTTAAGCAAAAGTTTTTCCTAACCTCTTTCTCTCCTTTTTTTATTCTTTGATTCCCTCTCTTTCTTCTTTTCTGTTTCTCTTCTTTTCTGTTTTCCCTTCTCTGTTTCACTACATTTTTAAAATCTTCTTTCTACGTTCTTTTCTTTTTTTTTTGTTTCTTTATTTTTTCTTACTTTTATGCTCCTCTCTCAATCTTCGTTTCTCGCAAAGTTCATCTCTTAATGTTTGCTTCATTCTGTGGTTCTCTCAGTTGATTTTTCTGTTTTCTTCTCTCTTTTTTCCTCTTTCTATTAATCTCTTTAGTCTTTTCTACTTTTTCATGTATCCATGTCTTTTTTTTAAATCATCTGAACGCTTTTCAAATGTTTATCCTTTTATCTCTCTGTTTGTTATCTTATCTCTATGTTTTACTCTTGTGTTGGGTTTTGTCCTTAGAAAATGTAAGATATACTTTAGGAAACAAATTTCTTTGAGTAGCCAATTGAAATGCTGCTCTCTACTTATAACTACAAACTCTAAAGCAAGTCTCAATTATATTTCTTATATTATCAGCTTACAAGAAAGAGGAAAAGGGGATGGCCCAGGAATCTGGAAGTAGATACCAAGCAGATGGGCGAGACATAGGGACAGTTGAATAGTGTCTCAAGAAGCCGGAGGATTGTAATGATTTGAATAATATTAACAAGACGATCTAGGATTCAACTGAGTAAATGCTTTGATAATAAAATACAGGAACCTTTATTTAAATCCAACATAAGTACAGCTATGTACAAATAAATATTAATAAAACTTGTAGTTGAACGAATGCATACTTCTTATGTAAAAATATTAGATCTACAAATGCGACTAACTCATAGCTGATTCCAAGCTCGACTGCTGGGCGCACTTTGCAAACGAGCGTATTTTTGACAGGTAATTTATTCTAACCAATCATATTTGAACTCAGACGTCTGCAGACCACGTGGCTGAAATTCTGGCACAAACTAAAAATAGCTGCCGGGTTATTCCCGAGGTACTGTTAAAAACCTAGATTTCATATTTGTATAAGTGTCCTTACTAAATTATGAAATACATAGATAAACTTAGAATTGCATATGTGACAGAGAGTATAACCCGGAACTGAGACGCATGGAGGAAGTTGTCTATGCCACAGAAAGAAATCACAGGCATGGGCACAACCATGGTGAGATATCATTTGAGTTTATTTATCATTTGTTATTCAAATACAGTCTCACATCCAAATTCAGTAAGAAAATACATCTATCGATGTATACAAGAATTTGATTATTTTTTTAATTATTGTTTTGTAAAAAAAATGCACATAACAATCTATGTATTGTATTTATTAAAATGTGTTCTATGAGTTTCAAAGTTTTCACTTTGAAATATACCTTAACGTTTTGAGCGATCAAATGCCTAATATCTGTTAATGATTATCAAATTGTTTTTCTCATTGATTCATTACCACAAATAAAGGCAGCTGTATTGTATGTAAATACTCTCAATAGTGCTTTCCGAAATTGAAACAAAAATCTTCTTGTTTTCTTTGATAAGTTTTCTGACTTTTCTTTCAGAAATAAAGTTTTTATAACGTCTGTTTAGAGAACTCATGCAGGACTGTTAGAGAAGCGAACTGAGTATGAGTTCAAGAACCTCGTGGCGACATTCCTTAAACGCATTTCACAAATCAAGGAAGTTATTTAAAATAAGGCAGCTTTTTAACAAAACAAAAAACAAAGATTACTGCTGCAGGGGTAATCGACTGTAAAGAAAATACGAAAAACAAGCATATATTTAACCCTGCAGGACCAAGTAAAACAAAGGACGTTTGGCCCGCGAGGCCTTAGTTGCAAAATTGCGAATGTCTCTAAGGTGTTATTTGAGTGGGGGTTTTAAGGTCCTGCCTGTGTTTACAATATAGACCATTTGGCACCTTGTGCATATTATAGCATATATGACTCCTCTGCTATTACAGTTAAATTTGCCACTGATCTTTATGGTCATTTTAGGACAGGTGATGGTGGCGAGCATGTGTTTGCAGGTCTGACAGTTACGTCGCTTACATGGCCAAGTGCCAGGTTCACTTGAAATGTTTTGAAGTTTAGTGTGTACTTAGATGTCTTCTTCTTATCTTCTTATATAATACAGACGTTACTTCAAAAAAGAAGATGATTACGTCCTACGCGTCATGCATTCAGTCATGCATATTTACCAGTGACTTAAATTCTGCCAAGTCACTGGTTTTCCTGGCTAGCTCAGGCAAACCATTCCATGCTCTAATGGCACTAGGGAAGAAAGAGCATTTGTACAGATTTGTCCTAGCATATGGGACGAGGAATGTGCCTTTATCTTTGTGTCTTTCTGGGTATTTTATTAAGTTTTGTTTTTGTATTTGGAGATTATGGTTCAGTGTTTTGTATATAATTGCTACTTTACTCTTACGTCTTCTATCCTGAAGGCTTTCTAAATGTCTTGTAGGTTTTGGTCTCGCCTGCATACTACAAGAGGTGGGGATGAAAAGACGTCGCGAATATGTTCATCGGCAATTCGCGAATTTGATACACTTTATGCCTTGACCATACAGATATAAAAGTTCCTATGATGATCTGTGACAAGTCGAAAACTCGCTGTCAGATTCGCTCACTTTTATCACAGCATTAATTATTATTTATCCTAATTTATTTATTTTATTTTAATTATTCCCCCTTTCTATGTCCTATTTCTACACAAAGCCACACCTGTTTCCCCTTCACATCCCCCCTTCACGCTAGACTAAAGTCTGCCTCACGGTCCATGACTGTCGCACCTCTTCGCTTATCTCCCCTTGACCGGGGCAAAGATAAACACACGATCGCTTACTTTGATCTCATGCGCCGAATGTCTGTCTGATAGTCGACACCGTCTGGATAGGATTTTCCCCTCTTCTATCCATGTCCGCGCCTCTCCTTGATCAAACAGATTATTCGAGGCCACACGTCTATCGACCCTCCAAGGTGTGCCCCTTTGGCCCCTTATCTCGTGTCCACACATCTCAGGCCTCTTTCCAATATGTGAAATATTCGTCTCAAGTCGACCATGTGAGAGACAATCCCTATCTTGTCACATCTCCTGTTTCCGGTCTTGTTCCGACCTTTATAAGATAGGCCATTTCAAACTGGTCTCTCTCGCTCATTTCTCTCTCACTGGAACACGAGTCTGGACCATTTCATTTATATGTACTCTTAGAGGAATATTTGGTGGTGAGTTAGCCGATCGTAAGACACAGTTCCATTTTATCTAGCTTGTGTATATTTCATTCTGGATACTATCATGTGTATTTTATTTAGTCTTTTATAATTAATTTGTGCATTGTGTATTTCTCACTGTCGTAAGTAGGAAACTTAAACATTGCATGTGTATATATCTATATATTACATTTACCCATGTCGGCAATATTATTGCTACGTTGCTCGATTGATAATTGACGCAACATTGTACATATATGTACAGTTTAGTTTATTCTCTTTGTCTCGGCTGGTCGCCTTGATGACTTTAGAAGAGATATCAGAAACATCTCTCATTTTAATCATTGCAAGAGTTGTTCCCTCACCTTGAACGGACAATCATTGTTCACGTCATGGCCCCGGCCGTGTTTGGACAATAGCGTCACGGTCATTGACCACCAGCGTCCAATTCTCCCCTCTTCTTCCCCCCCCCCCTCTTTTATACTTGTATTTTATTGAGATTCTTATTTCCCCTTTTATGTACATATATATTACTTTTTCCCCTCTTATGTACATTTTATGATTACTATCAGCCCTCTATTTTTCCGATCCCATTTGTCATCATTTTCCCCATTGTGCACTAAAGCAATTTTATCAATCTGACGTATGCACCTCAGTCGAGGGCATCGACAAGATGCATGTGAGACATGTCCTAACTTGTCCTTATTTATCCGCAGCCTCCCTCAGGTGTCTGCCTATTCGCTACCTACCGGTACTACTACATGCCTATGTGTATTGGCTCATCTGCCTATTTGCATTGAGTTCCATCTACCTACTTGGCGCTAGCCTATACTACACTCGCCTATTTGGTACTAATCAGTATCGCTTTCTCACTTGGATCCACTACGAGTATCACGTACTAATAAGTGCTTTTCAGCGCTGAAAGTCACTACTCATCGTCCACTTGGCGCTATCGGCTCAAGCCTGCCTTTTTGACAGTCCGCCTGTCAGCCCATTAGGTACGACGTCCCTATAGATCCGTTCTGTGCGAGACGTCATAGCTTCGCCAACTCACTGGACTTATCCTGCGAATACGCTGCCCACGGCAGATCAGCTCTGCCCGCAGTACACTTGTGCCCACGGTAGCCGGCCAACCGCCCTACTGTGCCCACTACAGATATTGGAACTTTTGGACTGAAACTCCACAAGGACTATATCATCGGCGTCCCTCTACCCGCTAGACACGCCACTTCAACCCAGGATACAGACAACTACGATTCATCCAAGACAGAAAGAGCTAAGTACCAAGGACAAAGTGACATATTCTCTCATTACGTGCATAAGTGATGATCAAACATAACATCGTTTGGAGTTAGATACAAACCCTCCCCCTTTTATTATTCTATGTAAATATTTATGTTAATAAATATTCTTTATTTTATCAATTTGTATCTCTCTTAATTGCTTGTCTAGTTGCGTGTCTGCTCCCGATTTGTCTGCTGATGGGTCAGTGTGTGATATCTTCAAAAATAATCATCCCCAAGACACCAAAACAAGCTAAATTCACATCACACGCGGCGACCCGTCACATGATCCAAATATGGATTTTATCTGGATTATATCCCAACGTCCATAATACGTCTAGTATTTAAACTTCGGACTGTCAACATTGCAACCTTTCAAGTTGATTTCTAAAAACATCAAGAACCATGTTCTCGTTTAGGGCTAGATCTATTTATATTTTTTGATTCATAATAATACAAGATCATAATAATAAGGCTTGCGTACGAGTCCGAAGATAAGTGAGAACTACAGTATTTCCCGTAGCTGCGCAACCCCAGCTCTGACCTACATATTTCGCTACAACCAAAGCAAGCATAAACATTTAGATTTTCTTTTCGCCGGCTGCGTCTGTCC
Organism: Biomphalaria straminea; assembly: GCA_021533235.1. Classification (NCBI taxonomy): domain Eukaryota; kingdom Metazoa; phylum Mollusca; class Gastropoda; family Planorbidae; genus Biomphalaria; species Biomphalaria straminea. The sequence continues at coordinate 8,290 of JADKLZ010035460.1, forward strand.
TCTGCAACATATTTTACAAGATCATATATGTAGTGGAAATCTATAATCTCTGGACTTATAGTAAACGCATTGAGCACCTTTCTATCCCCAAAGTTCATAAGTAAGCTTATAACGTACTAGTAGCAATCAGCTTCATGAGCACTCATGTGATTTGAATCAATGGATCCACTTGTTCAACTCTGTTCTAAAGATTCGATAATTAAAGAACAAACCAAAGAAAACAAAAATGTAATTTGTGTGTATGTGTGTGAATGTGTGCGTGTGATAATCGCAATGTTTGAGATAAACAAAAACTGATGAGAAATAGTTGTATTAATATTGATTTCTTAATATGTTAGATTTGACTCTTTAACAGCTTTAATAATGTGTTGGAAAGTGTGTACGACCTCAGACAAATTGACACTGTTTGAAGAAAATTTATATTCGTGAGATTTTTAATTTAACAAAAGAGAATGTTTGTCCTGGAGGTGATTAGCGAAATTCAAGTTGGAATCTTTTCAACTATCATCAATATAGAATTATAGAATTATCAAAAGTTCATTACAGTTGAGTTCGCGGGTTGTTATATATTCAAAATACAATGCTTGATTTAATATAAATACATTTATATTATTTTAAGCTTAGACTTAAATACTATCAATTAATAAATGATATAGTAACACTGTATGAAGTAAATCTGAGTGCTATGTACATTTCAAAATAAAATTTTCACTTTCACTAGTAAAAGTTGATTTTCTTTAACAGTGTGGATTTATACAAGGGAGCAAATCGAGAAAATTTGAAAACTTGAAAAATGTCTTCTGAGTTATCTATCTATTACGTGAACACTGATTTAAACTATCAAACGTCAGACTTTGACAACAACTCTGTGTATCTATTTGATCTCATTAATCTGTCCATTCTTACCACCATTGTGTGTCTGTTGGGAATTGTGTCAAATATATTGAACTTAATAGTCTTTTATAATCAGAAAATTACCACAGTGGCTATTAGCTTTATAACCTTGTCCATCACTGACCTCATCAACGTCATCTTAATGGAGTGGGTCAGTATCAGCTCGTACCCTTCCCTACTAACGTTCAACGACCTGATTATATTTCCGAGAGAATTCAGTTACATGACCGGTGGTTTCCCCCACGGCTGCGTATCTAGGATCACGGCCTGGATCACTGTGTACATGGCAGCTGAGAGATGCCTCTGTGTGGCGCTGCCTCTGAGAGTGAAGTTTCTTATAACGCCAAGGAGAACTCTAATAGCAATGTTTTTTATCTACGCCTTCAACTTGGTGCCACTGGTACCGTTATATTTGTCTTGTGGCTTAGGCTGGAAGTACTCAGCAGTGCGGAACCAATCTCTGATAGGCAGAGTGTACACAACAGACCAAAGTTACTTGGAAAGTATTAGTTACTTCATAGCCACCGCCTTAATGATGGTCGCTTTTATTGCGGTCATCTTTCTCACTGCACTGCTGACTGTCCAGCTACACAAAATGACGAAATGGCGAAATAAAAATTCTGTTGCGAATGATGGACTAAGGAACATCACAGCCAAGGAGAAAGTCGCGTTCAGGACAGTCTTGGTCATCGCCTGTGTCCTTGTGATCACTTTCATTCCAAGCTTCACATTTTGCTGGATATTTTTTGTTGTTCCAGACTTCAGGCCCGATGGCCGTTTTAAAGATGCTTTCTTCATTATCGCCTCCTTCGCTTTCCTGTTCGACTCTTTGAACGCCAGCACCAACATAGTTTTGTATTTCAAAATGAATTCCAGTTATAGAAAGACGTTTCACAGGCTGTTTCTGAAACCTTTGACTCAAAAGTTGATAATGTAGTTTTTACCACACTAAGACTGACGTTCAACATACCGACTTAGGTGATGGTATGCATAAATAGTTTCTACTGCTGGAATATAACGAGCATGTAGTCTACCATTGTCAAGTTTACAATCAGGCATTGAAAGAAAAAAAATTGACCTAGAGTAAGTTTTGATCGTGCAAACACCTATGAAATGTAGGCCTGAGAAGATTTTTTAGGATAAACAAAAGTTTGATGTCGAATGCGAAAATAAAATTGTTATATGATCATTGAAAACTCTTTGAAGGTAATAAATCACTGAATATAAACAAGATTTAAACTAATGTGATACTCTACTCTAGTGTTTCCCAAACTGTTCTGCAGGACCCCAGTATTCTGCGAGACCTGAAAATGTGTTTCTTAAGCTACTGGAATAATGAACTAGTCGGCCACCGTGGCAATTAACCTCTATTTAAAAAAATAAGCGGAGTTTTTATTGTTCCATACTTAGATGGTGAAAAGTTTCCTTTAAGTAACAAAATTTATGAAACACTGATATGCTTCATTGTTCAAGTATCTTATCTTTAGATATTAATTCCATCAATATGTCAACGTAACAATATTCATACATACTATAATTGAAAGAGCAATTTGTTTCATTTTACTCTAAGTATGTATTAAATCATAGTTGATACAGTAGAACTGGAAATCCTCTAAGTAAAAGCAAAACAAAAAAACATTTATACTACATTATATCCTCCAAAAGCTTTGTTACAATCATTTTATATAAAACAAAACTACATTATATGTGTTGAATGTTATAGACGTAATTAACAATATATATCAATATCAACACATTAACGACATACTTTACGCCACTTTTTGAGCTGGCCGAACTTCAACAATCAAATTTAAAACATTAATTACACATCTATATATATGATTCTCTAACTCACAAGTTCAAAAGTTCATGAAACAACAAGTAAATAGGGAGGATCCCATGGCGCAGCATGGTGTGAATGGAAAACGGTGTATCCAAATCCGCACTATTTTCATTCACCAAATGGCAAAGACATATATAAATATAGACTGGAAAAATAAAGAAACGTCATGTAACTTGAAAACATGTATGTCTACTATTGAATTTGGTTGGATTTCCGAATTATGAAAAATTTAAAAATTGCATGATCTTCACACTATTTTCATTCACAAAATAACATAGCGTAGAGGAGCATTTTGTGAATAAAAGTGGTGTATGAAATTCTCTTCTTCTCAATTTTTCATAATATT
>JADKLZ010035462.1:0-15121 GCA_021533235.1 Biomphalaria straminea
GTCTACCAGTTCCAAGTTTTTTTAAATTTAGCATAATTAATTACTAAAAATGAGTTACTTTTGTTAGTTTTCAGGTCATCTAGATATTAAGAAAGAAAAATTAAAATAAATAGGTGCTTTTTCTTTCGCCCCCCCCCCCCCCCCATTATTTATATCATCCAAAAAATATATTAGAAGCAACTATTACCAGCGGTAGTTATCCACCCAAGGCATTGGCGTAGCAAGGTATCCTTGGGCCCGGGTTCAAGAATATGTTGGTGGGCCCCCTACCCAGAGTAAGTCGAATGTATAGTGTGACAGAAAAATTGAAGTATCTGAATGTATGGGTATTTTAACTAAAAGACATTCCAATACTTTCTGCTTTATGTAGATTTTCCTTCTTATTTTTGAACATTCACAACTCGGACTGCCCTTACAATTCTAATTTTCCTCTAATTGGTGCAGCTGCCATATGTTTTTTTTTTTCTTTGAGGAACACAAGCTGCTTTGGTACATCAAAACATCTTAATCTCATTGTCGTGAGAGCATCATTCCTTGATGACAACATTGTGGACAAAAATATTTGAGTATATTATATACTTTGCTCTTCCTATTGGATTTAAGACGCGCCCATCTTGAGATTGCTGTGAGCAAAAAACAAAAAGTCTTAGAGATCTGCAACGTCTTGAACACAACCGACAGAATCATTTATAACCAAATTTAAATCATGGTTAGCATAATAAACATAATGAACGAGCGGCTTCTTTTGATGAAGACCATTGTAGGTCCTACTATCCACTTTTATTGGAATCACCATCATAACTTTAGCCTCGCAGTTTTAAAGATAAATTGGGATTATTCATTAGTTGGAACATTTGTCAATTGTCACAAAAAAAAACGAACAACTAGAAATGATTCTCTAATTGCTATTTTTGGGGTATTCCGCCATTGAGATCACAGAACAGTTTTTTTAATCACGCTAATTTGATCAACTTTAAATTGTCTTGAATGCTCTCAACAATAAAAGGGAAAAATGTTGCGGATAGCACATCTGTATTATAGCCAGTACCGCTGGATAGTCTTAAGAGCTGAGCCGAAGGCTCTTCGAGCTCTAAGTTTGAAAAAAAAAACACCTGTCTGAATCCATTCGAGAACAAATATCAAACACTAAAAAAAAAAACTGTCTACCACAGGTCTGTCTGGGAGTGACCCGAGTCAATGCCTATAGGACATTGCTGTTTCACATGCCACTGGCACTCCGGACGCATGGACTAGAAATTATGGCCGAAGGCCAAGTAATACCGGAGGCCGCCGCCATTTTCCTTCACTATACCATGCTGACCGTGTAGGATACGCCATTATTGTAAGGCTCCCTTGAGGAACGGCGCATGGATTCGTGACAGGGTCGTATGAGCTTTCTTTCAACCCCGCTAGCCGAGCAAGGGGGTAGACTCTCGTCCACCCGTGGGCACCCCCCACGGGAGTCCTGTTTGTTACTTTTTAGCCTAGCCACTTCCTCTGGTAGCCGTTTCCACGCGGGCGCCACGTTGAGGCAAAGTAAGGTGCCCGCGTTTAAGCCAGAACTGCATTGCCAAACAGCTCTATTATCTCGTTTTGAATCTGCGGGGCTTTGTTTTCCTGTGAAATTTCATATATTCATAGCAATAAGGACTAGTCAGTGTATTTTTTTAATACTACGCATTGGCCAGAGTTCATATAATTATACATAATTATATACCTTTATATAGATCAGCTTTATGGAGGTCATCGTTCCGACCACGACTAATGCACAGCAGCACAGGCATTCATCTCCGAAAAACACTATTCCATGATCATTTTTTTGTAAAAAAAAAAGGCCTAATGGTGTTAACTTTCTTTAAGAACTTTGAACAAACACTGCATTTGTCAGAGAAAGACAGTGACATTATTCCATGATAACTTGGACATCTCTCTATCTTTTAAATCTTTGTTATAAACCTGCTCTCCAATTTTGTTTTGCCATTCATTGTAACAGAACAAACACATTCATCTTTAACGCTACATATGTAACTTACTCTGGCGTTTCATTTGCTTCCTAAATATATATTTTTTTTTAAATTTCGCCCCTTTTTAAAAAAAAATCTTTTCGAATGATCACATGAAACATTTTTTTACACAATACAAAGACAATAAAACAATGTGATGAAGACTTCTGAGGACTCTGTTGTCCTAAAGAAGTGTTTAACACTACTTCATTAGCTTGCATTCAAAAGTTTGATTCACAATTATTAAGATGCTTTTTTTTTAGTCTTAGGAATCCTTGGGCCTTAGGCCTCTTACTTGGGCATTCCTGCCTCTTTTGTGGGCCTTTTGTCTTACAGTAATAATGGCAAATACATACTTCATAGGGTCCATCAGATACAGGAAATGACACAGATAACATATCGACAACTTAAGGATATCATTATTTTTTCTTTTCCGAATATTCAAGTAATCTGGCACGAATGAATGCTTTGACATGACACATTATTTATACAAAAAAAAAGAAACATATTACGCTTTGAAAAAATTGAATAATTAACATTGTTTCGAAATTTTAATTTGTGAATTAGTGTCATTCGTAAGTTCTCGCCTGGGCCCCAACTAGTCAACAGTCATGGACTCAAGTGCAATGAACCCCTTTGCGCCATTTTTGCTAGTCCACCGGCTGTGGGCCCCTAATGGTCGTGGGCCCGGGTTCATTGAACCCCTTCGCGCCATGGATGCTACGCCACTGACCCAAGGCCTTAACCAAAACGTTAAGAGTCCGGAATAATCAAAAAGAGACTTGAAGCCCATTAGAGAGACATAAGGCTTTTTAGAAATCGCATTGTTTAACCTAATTAGTAGGGTATCGGGTTTATCGATGTTTTAGAGATGCTTTGGATGGCTGCCTGATCGAGCGGTTTGCGCGCTGGACTGTCGTTCAGATTTATCAATAGTTCAGGGTTCAAACACTGCTTGCTCCCCTTCCCACCCTCCTGCAGGAGGTTTGGACTAGGAAGTACATATCTTCACATCTGAAGGAACATCCGGAACATGTAAAACATTTACAAACATTTTACAAGGCTAAAAAAAGTTAACGGCAATCATGATCGTACGATTTATACAAAGCAAGAGATTTGATACGGCCTATGGTTGCGTGTTTTTTTTTGAAAGACCTTGAGAAATATCTTCACAAGGTAGCTGAGAAACATCTCCTATCTACAGATATTTGACTTGGATATGTCCCAGCCAATATTGACAGAGACCCAAACCAAAGGAGATTTGCAGAAGAAACATGTCCAACCAAGCATGTCAGTCCGCAGGGCATCTTAACCGTACAGACAGTGAGGAAGTTGCAGCGAAGATGCGATCAGGTCAAGGTCAAGAAACAAGTCATATTCTACCTTGAGCCGGCCCCTGTGACGGGCGATGCAAAGTCCATTGTCATTGAAAGATCATTCAGAAAACAAAAATGCGAAGCAAGGGAGATAACAAATAGAATATATATATCATTTGGGTTAAGTCCCTTGACATTCTTCTTCACACTGATTGACTATGGCTGTGTTTCCCAAATGCTTCCTACTGGAACACCTCGCACATATTTTCGGATGGCACTCACCTTGACCATTCCAGTTGTTCATGGAAAACATATTCAGCCTTTCAGGACTAGCGACACTTAGGTTCCTCGGAGCCTCGTTTGGGCAACTTGGTTAGGCCAATAATAGAATATGCATCCTCTGTTTGGGACCCCTCAACTCAAGAAAACATAAGGAAACTGGAACAGACACAAAATAGAGCAGTGAGATTCATAACAAACGAATATTCACATTTCACTAGAGTAACACCTTTAGTAAAATCACTAAATTTAGAAAGCCTTCAGGATAGAAGACTTAAGAGTAAAGTAGCAATTATACACAAAACGCTGAACCATAATCTCCAAATACAAAAACAAAACTTAATAAAATACTCAGAAAGACACAAAGATAAAGGCACATTCTTCGTCCCATATGCTAGGACAAATCTGTACAAATGCTCTTTCTTCCCTAGTGCCATTAGAGCATGGAATGGTTTGCCTGAACTAGCCAGGAAAACCAGTGACTTGGCAGAATTTAAGTCACTGGTAAATATGCATGACTGAATGCATGACGCGTAGGACGTAATTATCTTCTTTTTTGAACTAACGTCTGTATTATATAAGATAAGATAAGATAACTCTGCACCATTCACACATATATGCATTTTCATAATGGACCTCATTCACCAAATGTAAATAAATACATCTAGGCACGTCATAATATTGATAAAATAGTGAAAAATACGTATCATGTGACACCCTTACATATTGCGTAATTTGTATAGAACATATAGAGAAAATGTTGTTTGTTTATGTTTGGTAAATGAGGTCCAATGTCAGTCTCGTGAAATTAATATATCCAATGTTTCTTAGACCCACCAGGTGGCGTTTGTCGTACTTTTGGTTATGCAGACGATCAAAGGAGTCTCGGACACGTTTCATGCCAGCTTCCTGCCCGTCCTTTACATGGATGACAACATCCTGGACAAAGGCAAAATGGGCATTTTTCTGGGTCTGTTGGTTATTTTCTTATTTGAAAAGTAGAATTACTTATACATTTTTACGTTATTATGAGTTATGTCCCCATTGAGATGAATAAAGTATTGGAATACTTTTCTTTAAAATATTCACATATATTTTACTGAGACTATTTTTTTTCCTTAACATGGAAATAATTATAAAAAAGAAAAGTTTTTTTTTAAACAATGATGAAATAATTAAAAAGTATCACTAATGTATATATATACATGTCACTATAGGCTGTACATGTCTGCTTTGCTTTGTTTCAAACAGTGGAAAAAAATTGTTCGTAGAAAAATATTTGTTTTACAAAACTAGTTAAAAGCCTTCCTCAACTCTTATCAGCTAATTCATTAAGGTTAAATCATGCACACGTTATTAATATCACTTCCCATACTCAGATCAAGATCATCAAGTTAAAACATTACACATTATGTAAAGTCACTAACAACACATGAACCAAGTTTTTAAAAGCAACCAATTATTTTATGAATTGGTCTTAAATAATTAATTTTGTTTTACACAGTAGTTTGCAAATAGAAGATAGGTCTTGTGTCGAAAATGAGGAAGTCGCCATACGAATTGGAAGCTTACAATAGATAACTATAAAATCTACAATTTTCATGAGCACTTGTGCTAGCTCAGTGGCTAGCGTGTCAACCTTCAAACTTCAATCAAGATTTCTAGTTCGAATTCAAGTAAAGCAACATTTTTTTTAAGAAAAGCTTTTTAAAAGCCAGCATGAAACTCTCAACCAGATGTCTTCCTCTTCCCCCCCCCGCCTTCACCCAACTAACCCGAAAAAAAAAACTGATTCACATAAGTGATTGGACCATAGCACATTGAGAATGCTTTGAAAGCATGAAATGGCGCTATACAAAATTTTTTGTACAAATATTTCCATCTTCACAAATTTATTCTTGTTATTCTAGACTAATAAAAAAATGAATTCATTAATTGATTTAAAAGCACGTGATTCAATTAAACTCCAACTGCCACATATGTTTTTTTTTTATATATATATTTTTTAAAATAATTGTTCTAGTTTTTTTTTTTTTTGCTTTATATCAGGAATACAGCATGTCATCACAGATCTAGCAAGTCCTATTGGTAAAGAAATTAATGGCCTCATGACCGAAATTCCTATTGATTTAAAAAGTAAGTTTTTTTTCCGCCCTCCCGCTATCTATCAGTTACTCCACACTCATTCTCTGACTCCCCCTCACTTCCTTCATCACTCATTCTGACTTCCTTCCACTAACTGTGCCACTTACATTGACTCTCTTCTACGCTCTATCAATTATTCCACACTCATTCTCTGATTTAACTTGGAGGCGCGGTGGCTGAGCGGTAAAGCGCTTGACTACTGAACCGGGGGTCCCGGGTTCGAATCCTGGTGAAGACTTGGATTTTTATTTCGAGATCCTTGGGCGCCTCTGAGTCCACCCAGCTCTAATGGGTACCTGACATTAGTTGGGGAAAAGTAAAGGCGGTTGGTCGTTGTGCTGGCCACATGACACCCTCGTTAACCGTAGGCCACAGAATCAGATGACCTTTACATCATCTGCCCTATAGACCACAAGGTCTGAAAGGGGAACTTTACTTCTCTGATTCCCTCTGTCTCACTTACTAACTTACATACTCCCAATCTCCTTTGTTCTCACACTCGCACTGCCTCTCCCAGTCCCCTGTACAAACCTAGTACTTAACACGTATCTAACTTGTCTATGCCATACTCTCACAATACAGAGACACAGCTCGACCCGAAAGATGGACGATTCGTTGCAGCCTGGTGGCTTGCGTTCCTCGTCTTCGGTGTCGGCCTGGGCATCGCCTCTTTCCCGCTGTTGTTGTTTCCAAGGAAGCTTATCTCCAGATCAAAGCAGAAAGAAGCTCTGGAGAAAGCAGTGGTCAGTTATGTTGGTGGTCAAGTCCTCGATGAAATCGTGGAGAAAGATGCTGACGATAAAGTGGAAGAAATAGAGCTGGAAGTCTCAGACAGGTTAGGTCAGAGTTTGAGTCTTCTTAGTGTGTTTATCAGTAGTTCATCTACATCTACACAGATACTGTAAAACACAAGCCTCAATGTCTTTGTAGGTTAAGTTATTTTCATATCTAAATTATTCTAGGCGGGATGTCGAAGATATTGTTGTAAATCTAAGGCAGGCAACTTAACGAAATTGTACTTCTTCTTCTAGCCATCTTTATTGCTGCTGAGCTGTGAGCTCTTTTGCAGACTGTGCCAAAGGAAAAATAGTGTGCTGATTTCTTCAGTTGTTCAGCACTGCCATAAAGGGTGTTGGTTATGTTGGGCTATAGTGGAAGTAGGGGCTGCCTGAGGTGGATTAGGAAGGGGCATTCAAAGAGGATATGGTTTACAGTTTCATAAGAGTGGACGCAGTGTCTGCATAGGGGTGTTGTGTGGTTTTATTTTGTTAGATGGTAATTTAATAGAGGTGTTGTGTCCTGTTCTTAATTGGAAAATTGTAGATTGTTCTTTGCAAACACAAAAAAAGCCTTCTACATTTAAGGAGTCTTGTTCCTAATTCTACCAGTCCTTTCTCCACCAAATCTGAATACGGACCAACGGCAGCCTTCCCTACTTCGCTTCGACAGCCTCCGCTTAGTGCTCAACAATTCAGATTTTACCTAATCACTTGATACACTGTTCTTTTTCTTCTGACCCAGCGTCGTGGGAAGCGTGGTCGAGAGGCTAAGTGCGGCTTGAGCTTGGCTTGGCTTGGCTACCTAGAAGGGGGCTCGAGGTTCGACACCCGACTCGGGCAGAGTTGTGTTTACTGAGCTCACAAAGGCAGCACGGAAAACCAACTCCTAGATACCCCCTCCCCCCACTGGTCCACAAATGAGATTGGACCAAAGCGCTCTGAGCATGCTATAAGAATGAAAGTAGCGCTATATAAAAGCTATAATAATAATGTTCTTGTTCAAAAACACTCGTACGCACCACATGGCACGCACCACATGGCACGCACTACATGGCGTGCACTAGTGTGAAACAGGGGTACAACAATCTATTAACAAAATTTAAATTTAGAGGTTTTTTTTAAAGACTTTGAATATTTCATACAATCCCGAAATAATTTCATACAACATTCTAGGACATGTCCTGAGTTGTTTTTTTCTCTCAAAATTGCTAGCGACCATCTTGATTAGCGTTATTAATTGACTAATATGTCAATGTATTAAATTCCCAAAATCAAGCATGAGTGTTGTATATTACGTGACCTTGCTACTACATTAGCCAAAATTAAATAGTGAGATGTATGACTTTAACACTAACTAACTCAAAGTTGACTAATTTAATGTTGACTTTAACATTAACTCAAAGTTGACTTTAAGACTAATGTAAGTTTGTCAAACTCTAGAAAGGAGAGTATCAAGTCAGAGATTGTCAACACACCGCCTAGAAAGTACAGTGTCAATGTAGTTTCGTCCAGGAAGAGCAGTGTGGCCTCTGCATATCAATCCAATAGCAGACGGTAAGCTGTATCATTTAGATTCGTTATACTCTCGTTACCATTACATTGTGGGAAGCGTGGTCGAAGGGCTAAGTGCGGCTTGAGCTTGGCTTGGCTTGGCTACCTAGAAGGGGGCTCGAGGTTCGACACCCGACTCGGGCAGAGTTGTGTTTACTGAGCGTCCAAAGGCAGCACGGAAAACCAACTCCTAGATACCCCCTCCCCCCACTGGTCCACAAATGAGATTGGACCAAAACGCTCTGAGCAAAATCGTTGATTTTGACCTCATCAAATTAAATTAATGCTAATTTTCTTTTAACTTGACTTTGAATTATATAAATAGAGCATGCATTTCCCTTTAATTCTATACCAAAATACAACATTTTCTGATAACAAACAACAAAACTATCGAAGCCCAATCATAACAGGGTAGTGAAATAGTAATGAGCAAAAGCAAGAATTCCTTCAAAGCGTGGACAAATAATTACGGAGAGAAAGAGTTAAAATTATTCTAGCACATCGACGTTGCATGTTGATATAGATACGACCATTAAGAGCTATTTTATAAACTATGCAGCTAATGCTGTGCTAAATTTAATTTCTATGAAATATTTCTGCCCCACCAACAGGCCCAGTATGTTTCCGCCTCTGGTTCCTCCTACCGAAAGAAAAGTGAGTATAGCTGGTGACCTCGTATTTGAACAACCCATCAAGGTACATGCTCCAGTGAAATCAAAGAAAGAGGAGTTTAGGGAGATGCTAATAGGTAAATAGGGTGTATGTAAATATTGTAAACCTTTTTGATTACAAAAAACAAAAAGATATAAATTGTATTTTCAGACTTACCCTAAATCACAAGGAACTAGGGAAAGCCCAGTTGGTTCAATTTTATTATTTAAATTGTCATCTGTCGTTCACATTGTTTTATTATAAAGCTCATTAACTCTCTCCACTGTCTGGTGAAAACCCAGAGCTGAGAGGAGGATCACGAAATCTGTGACGTATCTTGAGGATCCATAGATCTGTATAAGAGCCAAGAGGCACTACGCCGCACGCCACAATTTCGATAGTACTATATCTACTGGAGATGTTGCCTTTCCTGAACTGTTTACAATCAGAGTTCATCTCAGCCTTTAGAATTGCTATTGGATTGAATGACAGGTCCGTCCATTCTTTTCTGTTGTCTTCCCATCGCTTTCCCTGTCTGCCTTTTCTTCAATTTCCTGGTACTGTTCCCTGAAGAAAGGCATCTATAATCCCCGAGCTTCTTGTGATAGAGTTTTAAATTTTTGTTTTTTGACAGCAGTTAGCAGGACAACATTCGCTGTAGTAAATCCGTTTCTAATTTCTCTCGTTTCCATGGTTCGTTTTCATGTGGTCTCTTTATATACCTACACAATAATTAGGGGCGCGGTGGTCGAATGGTTAAGCGCTCGGCTTCCGAACCTGAGGTCCTGGGTTCGAATCCCGGTGAAGACTGGGATTTTGAATTTCGGTTTTTTTAGGGCGCCCCTGAGTCCACCCAACTCTAATGGGTACCTGACTTTAGTTGGGGAAAGTAAAGGCGGTTGGTCGTTGTGCTGGCCACATAACACCCAGCTCGCTAACCGTTGGCCAAAGAAACAGATGACCTTAACATCATCTGCCCCATAGATGTTAAGGTCTGAAGGGGAGACTTTTACTTTACTTTTTTTTACACAATACTTAACGATTTCTTACACTTTGTTGTCCAGATTTTCCCAAAGCTATATTTAGACTTTTGAGGAATCCAGCCTATGATCTTCTGCTACTGGACATCGTCATCATGTCTGTGCCCTTTAGCGGCCTTTCGTTGTTCAGAAGTGTCTACACGGCCAATGAATACAATGTCCCCATGTCTACGGTCACTCTAACATCAGGTAAAACAAGTTAACATTGCAACCTAATTTTAGGACGAAATATTCTTTAACAATAACAATTCTAATAGAAAAAAAGTATTTTACAAATAATGTGTTATTCTAGAACAGGTGTTCTCAGCCTGTGGGTCGCGACCCCCGATTGACGATTTGCCAGGGGTCGCCTAAGGCCATCGAAAATAAATATGGATTGTTACTGTCTATTCTTCTGTTGCTGTATGTGTGTGTGTGAGGGGGTCGAGGCAGAGTGCGGGATTGTAAAAAGGGGTCGCCGAGCAAATAAAGGTTGAGAACCGCTGTTCTAGAATGTCGAAGTATCAGAAATGTACTCCGCTAAAAGTATAAATGAGGGGAAATAATTCAATAAATTATATTTTATCATAATACATACCCAGATGTTCTTTCCCTTGATAAAAAAAAATATCTGATTCTGTTGCGGCCACACACTAAGCTCAGTAAACTTGTGACAGTTCAAGTCTGGATCAGGATTTCAACTCGTTTCCCCCCCCCCCCCCAGGTCGCCGGGGCGGGGGGTTGGGGGCCCACTGCCATAAATAATAATAATAATATGATACAATATAAATAATATTATATTTTCTCCTTACCGGTATCTTATAAAATACAGACGTTACTAAAAAAAAAAAAAGAATCACGTCCAATTATATTATACTGTAGGTGTGGTGGCTGATTGGTAAAGCGTCTGGCCTCCGAAGTGGGTGTCCTTGGTTCGAATCCTTGTGAAGACTAGGTTTTGTTTTTTACTTCTAGGATCTTCAGGGCGCATTTGAGTCCACCCAGCTCTGGCCACATGACCCTCCCCTTATCATCCGTGGGCCGCACAAACATATGACCCATAGATCACAATGTCTGATAGGGAAATAAAAGAAAACTAAAGAATTATAATTAAATTATATTATATTATATTATATTATATTATATTATATTATATTATATTATATTATAAGGATTTGGTGGCTGATTGGTTAAGTGCTCTGCTGGTTCGAATCTCAGCAAAGGCTGGGATTTTGAATTTCGGGATTTTTTAGGGCGTCCCAACTCTTATGGGTACCTGACAAGTTGGTGAAAGTAAAGGCGGTTGGTCGTTGTGCTGGCCATACGACACCCTGCTCGTTTACCGTTGGCCATAGAAACAGATGATCTTAACATTATTTCCCCCATAGATCGTATGGTCTGAAGGGAAACTTTACTTTACTTTATTATATTATATTATATTGTATTATACCAAAACAGAATATGATATAATTTTATATGAATCTGCTTAGCCGTATATCTTTCAATATCTGAATAAATAATTGTAATATTCCATATTTTTCCCGTTGATAACTATACTTATACATGCTGATATTCTGCACTAATTGCGTTTTTAGTAAGAAAAAAAAACATTAACTGTAACAGAATTTAGATTATGAGATTATGTATTGTATGTCTTGTTTAGGCATCTCGACAGCACTAGGGCACATAGTGGGCACAGGTATCAGCTCCTACTTCACCAGTAAGGTGAATACCAGAATGGGTTATGTTTACATCATCATGACTAGTTACCTCCTGACCTGCGCCATCACACCGCTGTACATCATCTTCGGTTGTGACAACCAGATGGTGCATGGTGCTAAGGGAGAATTGTAAGTACAAAATAATTATTTTTAGATACCTATTTATAAACACAATCTAAATATATATAGGACGTTCAAAATTAACATCTTTTGTTATTTGGCTAAATCGAAGTGAAATATAAAATAGTTGAAAACTTCAAGAAAGACTACACTGTTTAACACCTTGCCATCTACCAAGATTTATCTGAACACTATCACCATAAAATGTCGACTCGTTGTGTTGTTAATCCCATACATGTGTATAGTAGTTTGGCATCTATACACTATGATATTTGTATATCCTCTGTTAGGACAAATATTGGTACAAACTCGTGGGTTAATTAGATCACACAACTATGTTCAATAATATAGTGTGTCTAGTAGAAGCACATCGTTGAAACATTACAAACTCTCTGACGAACGTATGCCAAAGGCAGTCCCTTTTTGGTGAGCTAAAAGGTGGTCGACGTAACGGAAACGCTTCAAAGACCAGCTCAGGCATCAACTTTCCTTGGCTGACATAGAAAAGAGCACCTGGCTGCATGCGGCGTCGGAACGAGACAGCTGGAGGTCACTCACGAAGGCCGCGGGATACACATTTGAGACCAAAAGAAAATCTTATGCCGAGGACAAACGCTGTCGACGAAAAGAAAATCTAAATCGACCATTTGCAGACAATGGCTTTTCAAGGCTTGGTTGTGGCAAAATATGTAGGTCACAGCTGGGGCTTCGCAGCCACGAGAAGTACTGTATTCCTTACTAATCTTCGAACTCGAAGACAAGCCTTGTGTTTCTGTCTGTCTCCCTACTTTCATGACATTATATATATATACTAGACAGATATTACCCGCTGTCCGCGGGTCTTAATTTGCGTAATCCTGATGTAGTCAGTGATATTGTGCATTAGAAACAAAGAAAATAATAATGTTTAAAGTAAAGCGAATGCGCGAATTCACGTTAAAAAAGAAATCATTAATGGAGCTATAAATAGAAACTTGACCTTATTTTACGCGATAATAAGGATAATAGTTGCAATCATGTAAAAATGCTTTAGAAAACAAATTTCAATGTTAATTTGATTAAAATATTAAATGAATGGACTATAATTAGTATGTTCAAGTAGGCCTGGATTAACCATTAGGCAAACAAGGCAAGTGCCTAGGGCACCAAGCGTCTAGGGGGCACCACAAGTCCACAAGAAAAATTTGTATATCGTCCCGGTAGTCGCGCGAAATCGACATGACATTAGCAAACACAAATGTAATATTGAATCACACATTATTTAATCTTGGTCCCACAACCTGGGGGTAAAAACGTAAAATATCCCAATCCAATTTTTTGCTATTTTTATTCGAGGCATTTTGTGCTATTTTTAACGGCCCCCGAAAGGGGAAAAGACGCTATTAGTTTTGTGTGGCCTGTCTGTCTGTCTGTCCGTCTGTCTGTATGTCCGTCCGCCCGTCCTGTTAAGGGCTCAGAAAGTAGAAGAGAAAATGAAAATCTGACATCACGATAATATAGATGCAACGGCTACTTTTTTTTTCTAAACGCTCAAAATCTAATTTTTAAAAATGTTTTATGCAAGCAGTATTTAAAGAGACAAAACGTAATTAGTATGCAATATAAATGAGACCTAATTTAAGACAATTAATTATGTTATAAATTGCACTGCATTTCACGATTTGTTTTGTTCCAACATATGAGTAGGCTATTTACTATCTAAGTTACAAACTCATAAAAGAGAAAGTGGCAGTTGCGTAGAACATCGGCTTTTCAAGGCAAACGTTGAGAGATCAAAGCATGGAAGGTGTATATCTTGACCGCTGGGGCACTACATAAGATCTGTCATTTATCTTTGATATAATTTCATTCGGATGTTCTTTCTGAAAATATTGAAACCTGCCTGGGTGGACCACTTCGGGGGCCGATTTTAAGTTTGTGTTTCCACACAAACTGTCTTTGTAACCTTGTTTTTTAATGTTATACGAGATATTTGTGCTACGTAAGGCACTAAAGGTATATAATGATATAGTAGTTCGATTTTCTTGTTTGGTCCATGTACCACAAACATTGCAGTGTTGTGAAGCACTAATTAATACTTATCCTGAAGATCTGAATAATAATTTATATACTGAACTACAACAGTTCCACTCATATATTCGCCACAAGTTTCGTGAATCAAATCTGAGAACAACACGTTCAGTCATGCAGAACTCCACAAAGTAATAGTTAGAGACAACATCGAGTTTGCTTTTCCATATGTAGAAATCGCCTTGCGCATATTTTTAACATTAATGCTCACGAACTGTTCAACTGAGCGCTCTTTTTCTCAGTTAAAACGTACAGAAAATTCAAGTAGATCAACAATGAAAAAAGAAAGGCTTGATTCCTTGTCTCTGAGGAGTTGTTGCGCAAAATTAACTTTGATGATGTACTCAAAAACTTTGCCAAACGTAAACCTAGAAAAAAAGAACTTAAGAATGTAAATGTGTGCTCTCTCTGACTTTCTCGGTTATTACCGCCACGTTGAAAAAAATTATTTGGATGCTGTAGAAATTTTGTGTGATTTATTAACTTTTCTATGTTTAAAATGTATTTCATAATAACATTTTATTTTTAATAAAAAAAAAGAAAAAAACGCTTACAAAAAAAGAAAATTTAAATTTAAAAAGAAGAAAAAAAAAATACAAAAAAAGAAAAGGATAAATTTAAAAAAGAAAATACGCCTAAAAATCCTATAATACAGAAATATCTTATTGTAGGTGTCTTATTGTACAAACATATATGTTAATAATCGTTTGTCTTGGTTAGTTTTTTGGCTTATAATATTGAACATACCAGGTGTCAGTGGAGGATCGGGGGTCCGGGCAGAAGGGGGCACCCATGTGGGTTTGTGCCTAGGGCATCAAATTGGCTTAATCCGGCCCTGTGTTCAAGGGTTAAAGCTTTAAACTATCTTTGCGAAGAGAAGTTCTATCATCTTTAGTTCTAGACCTAGATCTAGATCTAGGAATAGAGAGATTTGTAACCTTTCAGTAATGTCTAATGCAACTATGTTCAACAGGATTTTCATATTCGCAGATACAAAGAACGAATTTATGTAAAAATCCTTTTGAAACACAAATTCGAAGGTTAATTTTGTTAAATAATTAAATCATTAGACTATATTTTGTATTTTCATGCGTCAAAGTTAAATTCTATAAGTGCAAAGTGTATTTCTTAAAATTAGATCTAGAATAATCTAGATCTAAATCCTTTCGATCTTTTTCTCATGTCAACATTTGTAAACAAAGCCTAGTTCATAAAATAGTATAGCTGTAATAGACTTGGGAAACTTTATTTTTTTTTACTGTTTGAAGTTTGTTTTAGGGCTACAATTCATACATACAGGTCTAAGTTAGTACCCAAGGAACATTTCTGTCAAGTTTTGTCAAGATCGGTGAAATGGTTTTGATTTCTATACGGGGACATACATACATATATATGCCTTTGTTTTCCTTTTATATACATACATATATATATATATATATATATATATATATATATATATATATATAT
>JADKLZ010035468.1:0-20694 GCA_021533235.1 Biomphalaria straminea
CTTAAGGCGGGAGCGACATTCTCTTAAGGCGGGAGCGACATTCTCTTTAAGGCGGGAGCTACGACCTGACAAAAAAAGGAAGGTGTGTTTGGGCGAAGTTGGTCAATTAATTTTTCAATGAGAAAAATATTTATATATAAAGGGAACTAATTCAGCTTATACCACCACTTAAGTCAAGTATTCCTTCTTTTCCTTGTTGGAGATACCAAACAAAATAATTTATTAATTATTCTTAAACAACTATTTTTTCTATGTAATTAAAAATTCATGTTGGAGTATTAATCTCGTAAAGTCACATTGTTACCATTGTTTTTAATTCAAATAATTTTAGTATGTGATGTCGTTATTATCAACAAACAAAAACATAAATGACAATACTGTTATCGCGAGATACTTCGGCAATAATATCACAAATACACAGTTTAAAGAACTCGAAGAAGACATTTCAAACATCCCCACTAACCTGATTCTTCTCATAACAATTCCTTTTTTTTTTTTACTTATATCAACTCACTCTGTCTGCCTGGCAAAAGTTTGTACACGTTATTTCTCGCACACTTAATCTCGATTTAAACTGAAATTTAGAACAATTATTTCTTGTACCTGGTAACATGATGCTATTCCACTATTTTCTTCCAAAAAAAAAAAAAAAAGCTTTTGTAGTATATAAAAAAGAACAATCTACAAAAAAAAAACCCCCAAAAAAACCCCGGAGAATTGTAATAATCTTGAAGTAGTTTTTCTTCATAATTAAATATTTTAAACCCTCTCGGACTCTGCTGTAAAAGGCTTACTTCCAACCAAAGGCCTGCTGGCTAAGAGGTGTGCGTAACAAAATAATATAGCCTGGGAGAGGAGAGGTTAAAAAAATGTTCCGCAATAGACCTTTTTAAAAATTATATGCACTACGCACAAAAGCAAGAGTTTTGTCTGGAGATTGTTCCAACTGTTTACTTAATGGAGAATATAAGTCCATGAATGGCTCCCTCAAATTGATTTGGTTGATGAAGATTGTTGTTTGTGTTTGTTTTTGTTTTTTTATTTGTATGTATAGTAGGGGTGTACCGGATAGTACTTTTTGATATCCGGCCGGAGCCGGATATGGCCGGATAATAAAATTTGATATTCGGCCGGAGCCGGAGCCGGAGCCGAATACCTAAGTATTTTATAAATAACTTTTATTGCTGAACATTTTACGAAACTGTTATATAACATATTTGTTGGTATTATTTTTTTTCCTTTTATATACCGTATTGTTTTAAACTCTATTACTGATTGATTTATTAAAGATTAATAGTATTTATAAACAGAAATTAATCTGTGTAGCATCATCATGAATAGCATGAGCGTGTCTGTGTGTATGTACGAAGCCACCAACCATATAGGCTGTGTGTTGGAGGGTCACTGTAAAATATGTTAGTATATATTTTACTAGTTACTAATGTAAATCTCTCATCTGGCTTGTATGGTGCTTGAATGTATGTGTTCAAGAATTTCGACCAACAATCGGTCATCAGACTTGTATTTTTAAGTCCAAAGACTGTTTCTGGTACTGGCTTCAAGAACTTAATACTGATAGCTGTTAATTAATAGTTGGAATCTGAAGCGTAGTAGGTCATATATTTATTAATCCGTTTGCGGCAAAAGATATTTTATTAACAGCAGGAACATCCATTACACCTACATTATTGATGTTTAGATCTAATGATATATAGATCAAAGAGCATTATGAAACCAAATATAGACGAAAACTCATCTACGCCCTACCTACCAAAAAAAGAAACATAAATGGATTTTGTGTTCGATTGATTGTAACAACCTGGTCAGATAGACGTAGTGAACCTACACATGTTGTCCTAGTGTAGTGTGTATAGATGATTGTGTTGACCTTCACGCGTTTTTTTTCCTTTGGGCATACGCAATAGTCTTTAGTGTGCAGGCAAAAAAAAAAAAGATTACACATTGGCATGGTCAGTCAAGCAAATAAATAGGCTAAATTATCCGTACACTAGTTACAGAGGTCAAGTGTTTCTTAACATTCCAGCATACTATGGTGCTTTAGATCAATTTATTTTCTGCGATCAATTTATTTTCTGTGATGTTAAATTTTACTGTAAGGTTTTCCTTTAGGCCCTATATATTAAGTCAATAGCATTAAGCAATGAAATTTCTTTAGGAAAAAAACTACATACACCCATACAAGTACTCTCCAAGTAGGCCTAAACAAACTTAGTGTCATCATCTGTTGACATATAGACAATGTCAATATGTGTTAACAATTTGCGTTAATCCATTCTGGCTTAAGTATGGTCAATGTCTATCAATACATTGTCATGGGTTAAACAAATAAGAAGGGTGTTGAGTCTCTTGAGCCCTCCCTTAAAGATACCACTGGTCAGTGTCTGTTTGGCTTGTAGTCCAGCCTCCTAATTGAGACTTAACTCAAAGTAAACAAACTTATTACCCGGCCAATGGTATAAAAGGTGTGGCTTGTGGTCCTTTGACCCTTTGATTGACAACCTACCTCATAATAAACAAACCCAAAACAGATTAACCTTATAGAGAGATGGCTTGTAGTCCCGCCCCCTAATAAAAATTCTTCTCCAAGTAAACAAACTTAGTTCCCTCTTAAGATAGACCTCTAGACAGTGTCAACACGTTGACATCTGGCTTAATGTGGTCAGCTGCCTATTTGTAATCTCAATGTTATGGACTAAACAAACAAAAGGAGGTGGGGGTTGCTCATCTCTACCTCTGTAGATATACCCGCACATCTAGACAGATTATCAGCGTGACGTAGTTAATGAATATTACATGTTTACTAGAACACCCAAAGGTCAAAACAGGCTTTTAAAATGTGCCAGACATCGCTGCTATGTGATCTTACAATGTACAGTTTTATTTCTATTTAGATTAACACGCCTTGTCTTTGTACTAAATAAGATTTGGTGCATAGCCATTGTTTATTGTTTTAAAAAACACATTCTTTTAATTGAAACAAAAAAAAAAGTAAATGTATTTCAGAACTGACATTATTTAATCATGTCCACTTTGTGAATATTTGTATATTTTTATCAACATGGAGATTTAGTTTAAACTTCTTGTTGGACATCGTTTATCAGCGGCGACACCCTTATAATGTTTGTCTTTCGCCTGTGTTGTTTCGATATTTAAGTGTTACCTCCGTATGGCGTATCTGGAAAAGACTTAGCGCGCGGAGGCGCCTAACAATATTAACAGAAATACAGGTACTACGCTGTAGTTTTTACTATCCGGTTTACTATCCGGTAGTGATATTCGACCGGAGCCGAATAGTGCCGGATAGTGAAAAAGTGCCGAATATTCGGCCGGAGCCGGAGCGACTATCCGGTACACCCCTAATGTATAGTTACCTCTCTCTCTCTCTCTCTCTCTCTCTCTATATATATATATATATATATATATACCTAAAATACACACACACAGAAACACGCTCGCACTCATCTAGGTTTAGATTTAAATCTGTCAACTCTAATCCCAATGTTCACATATAAACCAGACTAAGATGATCCCTACATTTTGATCTATTCTTGGAACTAAAATGTTCACAACACGACAAAAAGTAAAATCCCAGTTAAAATCATTAATTTGCATATGATCATCCTGTCAGATTCTGATCTCCCTTTCAAATTCTCTCCTGGTGGTTACATTCCCTTTGTCGTCTGGCTTTGAAAACCAACCAATCAGAAAGTTAATTTAGATCTGGTAACGCCAACAAGTGTCAAATCGATGCTATTTATAGTCGTGAATGAAACTTTTACATAAGCAGAAGATATTTTTCTCATAAATATTCATAAGGCTAGAAATAGCCTTAAGCAACCATAGAAACAACGCCTCAATTTTATTATTTGATAATTAATCCTTCTTAAGAAGTAAAAATGCTCATGTTTTTTAGGCATCTAAGGGTTCTAGTATTCTCTCCTTAATAAGATTGCTACCTAACAAAATCATTAAGTATTGTGGGGGGGAGATAGAAACACTCGATTGTTATCGAAAAGTGACCATACTTTTGATGGACAATAGAGAAAAGGTTAAAACTGGACAGTAAGAAAGATAAAGTCAGTTAAATCCGGTTAATTGGACTAGTCTCCTATTCAAACCGAATCCTGAAGTGTGGACAGAAAATCCCATTACCATGAATTGCAGTGACTTTGCATCAAGTAGGAAGCGCGGTGGCTAATCGGTAAAGCGCTTGGCTTCTGAACCGGGGGTCCCGGGCTCGAATCCTGCTGAAGACTGGGATTTTTGTTTCGGGATCCTTGGGCGCCTCTGAGTTTACCCAGCTCTAATGGGTACCTTAAAAGTAAATGCGGTTGGTCGTTGTGCTGGCAACATGACTCCCTTGTAACCGTAGGCCACAGAATCAGATGATCTTTACATCATCTGCCCTATAGACCACAAGGTCTGAAAGGGAGAAACTTTGCATCAAGAATGACTCTGATTACCCTGTTGTTAACCCTTTAAATGCTGAGTTGTTTTAAATTGGGTGCATACAAATTTGAAATTACAATACTGATGTCCAGTTAAAGGCTAAACTACCACACGCGTTTTAAGGGTTAAAAAAGGTTGGTAACATGGTTTTCTAGAGTAGTTTCCCTTTTTTCTTGTGCATCTGTATATGAAAGAATATAGGTTAGTGTTCAAGCAACACACTTCCTTTTCCCTGTAAGAATCTAAACAAGACCTACACAAGACATGAATTCAGGACCTTCTTTCAGCTGATTTTGGTGAGTTAGAACTTTAGTGTACTTCTAATCAAAGGATCGCATGTATACTGTAGCTTGATGCCTAAATTGTAAATTGGTTTATAATTATGTGGGTAAACTAAAATTAAACGATTTCTTAACATTTTAATAAATTTTATGGCTTAGCCTTAGGATGAGGCAAAGTCACCTCCCCCTGATATATATTATTGTTTGTTTTATCAGATAGCCATGCCTAGGATATTAAAAGAAGGAAGCTACGCTCACGAAACAAGGATTATGAGGAAGATACATTGATGATTCTAAAAAGCCAGAATCAGTATTGCTAAAGTAGTACAGATATATAAAATCCCTACTTGAAGTCTTGAGAAATAAAGTTGGTAGTCAGCACAAGTCTCATAGAAGCCAATGCACATTGCCAAGTAAGCTTGATGGTGTTCTTGTTAAACATTTGACAACTTGAGTTGATTATGGGATGCCTCTTGAATGGAGAGATATCAAGAGATTGGTGAATGGCATTTTTGAGAAGGAAAAACTTGAAGATGGCATTAAGACCTGATGACTCAGAGACCCTGCCAAACTATCAAGCGTCAAAGGGATGCATTAAGTCATGATGATATTAATTTGTATTTGGAATATCTGAAGAAGTCTCTAGAGGGTGTTAGTGCTGAAAATATCCTAAAATATGATGAATGATGAAACAAACTTAACTGATGACTAGAATAAAAAAAAAAGATCTTTAAAAAGAGATCGAGTATCCAGAAAGAGAAATAATTTTCTCAAAGGAAAATAATGCTGTTATGTTTGCAGGATCAGAGGATGGAGAGTTTCTACCCCCAAACGTAGTCTACAAATGTGTGCATATGTGGCACTCATTGTGTGATGAAGGTCCACCCGGAGCAAGATACGGCCGAAGCCAAATCGGGTGGATGGACAGTGTCAATTTTTTGAACTTTGCTCTACCATGGGCCCGAAGAAAGCAGGGACCTACAGTAGTGATGGCCGTGATGGGGATAATTTAAGCTCACGTATCAGTTACCTAGTCTTGACTAAATGTCAGGGACACAATATTGGGTTCATCTTGCTTTCCTCTAATTCGACTGACAATTGCCAGCCCCTGGACGTATCATTTTTCGCTCTTCTGAAAGGAGAATGTCGAAAATCGCTAGAAAGTCGTAAATTGAAACATCCACATCACTTGGCAAGAAAATGTTTCCTGCGATTCTTGGCTCTCTAAAAGATAGAATGGAGATGAGATGTGCCCAAAATTTAATTTCTGGTTTCAGAGTCTGTGGTATTTATCCACTTGATCCAAGTGAAGTGGTTAAAATAATACCTGCCGCAGATAGGCAGACTGAACACAGAAAGTTGTTCTAAATTATTTAAATAACTGAAAATATTGTCTCCAGGCATATATTCTAGAGCTGGCACTGGGAGTAGAAACAAAAGAAAAAAAGATTCTTGTTCCACCAGGCAAATCAATCAGTGTGGAAGAGACTAACGTTTATATAGACAACAATCTACACCAACATCAGTTGAACCAGTAATACAAATGCTGGTGAGATTCAAAGTACAGGTACAGTACAATACAGGTACTGACTATTGATTCTTCACAATCCAGTAATGAAGACACCTAGATTTAATGCATCGATGAAAATTACAATTGCTTTGTTCAAATATGGCTTGAATCTAATAGAAGCATATAACAGCATCGGAAGGTGAAGATTCACCCAATATATTGGTGCTAGTGACAAGACAGGATGATTAAAAAATGCATTAAAACGTCAGCCCCTCTATTTCGTGTAGAATGGTACTAACGGCAGTGCAAATATTGCTTTGAGGTAATCTTGTCAACGAGAAGACTGATCACTCTGATTAAGTTCTACAATCGTTGACTAGACTTTTTTAAAAATATAATTATACATACTGTGTGTAAATGGACATCATTCACCAATCGTAAACAAACAACGTTTAGCCACGTGATAAGATTGATAAAACAATGAAAAATACGTGTCACATGACAGCCTTTATGGATTACATACTTTGTATAGAAGATATATTCAATCATGTGACTAAATGTTATTTGTTTACGATTGCGGAATATGATGTGATGTAATAACAGCACCGCTGTTTAAGTTAAAAGAGTCCATTTTATTGACATGATAAAAGAAAGAAAAACTAACAGGAGACTTTACTACACACTAATAACATACTTGACTAAAACATGAGAGCACGTGAACTTACTGAACAGAACAAGGGAGACAAAAAATTAGCAAACACACACACACAACATACATAAACCTAAATTCACATATACATGTAACACTGTGTGTGTTTGACTTCTATAATGTATTATTAGGTATTTAAATGTCTTGGTAATAAAGTATAATTTGAATTACAAAGTTTGTGTGTATTAAAGAATAATCTATATATATATTCCTCTAAGTCTGAGGTCAAACAACAACATGCAAGCAAGCAAGCAACAACAAGCAAGCAAATTGGGAAGATCCCATGGCGTACGCACCACGGTGTAAATGGACCCAATCCGCACTATTTCATTCACAAAATAGCATAGACATAAATAAATATAGACCGGAAAAAGGAAGTAACTTCCTGTAACTTGAAAACACATGTATATATATATATATATCTACTATTGAATTATGATTTCTAAATTATGAAAAAAAAAAATTGCATGATCCTCAGTCTTAGAGATTAAACACAATTTATAGACATAAAATAATGTACACACAATTGTAATGCACAAATTCTTGTTCCATAAAACTGTCTTATGAATTTGTGTAGCGAATGGAAGGGAGGTTAAAAAAGTGGAAGCCGGAAGAGATTATATACACAGATAGATACTACTCTCAGGTTTGACTTTATCGCGGGAAATCTGTTATATCATGTTATAAAATGGTTCAATTTAATAATTTATACACCTAAAAATTAGCACGGGTCCAAAGAAAGTTCGGGACCCACTGTGGTCGCATATGTTGTTGTATTTTTTTATTCATGAATTCACTTATAATAACAAGTAAATGGGAAGATCCCATGGCTCGATTATAGAACTTCTCTTCGCAGAGATAGTTTTATGCTTTAGGACATGAACGTACTAATTGTAGTCCATTTAATCAAATTAACATTCAAATTTGTTTTTCTAAAGCATTGTTACATGAGTGCAGAGAGAAATAAGTAAGGGGAAGATCACTCTGCGAATAGTCTCCATGTGTTTTCAAATGCGCGTTGAGATATGGCTTGAGTCGGAAGGTTTTTGAACAAATGGTGCATTTAAAGACCTCTGCGGAATGCGTTAGTTCACTGGAGTGTGTTTTTAAATGCGCGTTGAGATATGGCTTGAGTCGGAAGGTTTTGGAGCATGTTGTGAATGGGAAATAATATATCCAAATCCGCACTATTTTCATTCACAAAATAGCATAGCATTTCTTTTTTTTACTTTAAAAAGATTTTAATAATGTCCGGAAATTTCCAGGACTTTTTCGACCGGCGGCATAGCATTTTATACCATTTCAGGAGATTTCCAGGGGGCTCCTGGTAAATCAAGAGGCCGCGCGAAATCTGTTATGCTTTATAAAATGGTTCAATTTAATAATTTATACACCTAAAATTTAGCACGGGTCCAAAGAAAGTGCGATACCCACTGTGGTCGCATATGTTGCAGTGCCTAAGGCCTGCCTTGGAAAATAGCGGCGTATGATATGCCGCCGGTCGACTAGTATATTTTATTTATTACTTGATAAGTATACTAGTCATGAAGTTCTGCTTAATTAACTTTAATAAACAATGTGTATGATGATTTATAATACACAACGAATGACATACAATGATATTTATATACTATAGAAGCGATGAATGTGAACAAGAAGTAATCACAAATAAATTTGAAAGTAATTAGTCATTGGTTCATAAGACATTAGTTATATACGTCATACGTTCATTCTAAGTAATTACTCAAGTATAACTTATCTTATATGTTACAGACGTTACTTCAAACAAGAAAAAAAAAGATGATTACGTCCAACGCGTCATGCATTTTGTCATGCATACTAACCAATGGCCTAAACTCTGCCAAGTCACTGGTTGTCCTGGCTAGATCAGGCAACCCATTCCATTATCTAATAGCACTAATTAAGTAAACACATTATACTATGTTGCTTGACAAAGCATTGACTTCAACAACATCACAGTTTCCTATATTATGCCAAGAGTCGTCTCTGTAACAAGTATTGTAGAAACTGTCTTTGAACATCAATCTTGGTAGTAGCATACAAGTACTGTCATTAACTCCTAACCAAAAAGACTAACATAGATGACGACTATACTCGCAGTGTCCAGGGAAATACCATAATCCACACTATCTTATCTTATCTTATATAATACAGACGTTTCTTCAAAAAAAGAAGACGATTAGGAGGATTTAAGCCTCTTAAGCCCTCACTTAAATGGGGTTTGATGAAGATGTCCTATTGTATGTGCGTACAACTACACAAACCTTTAAATAGGACCAAATGATCGCGTTATAAGATGCCATTGTATTCTAATTCTAAATAGTATATTGGTGTCACAACGTTGTTGTGATGCCGGGGATTTTAACTTGAATTAAAACAGTTGAACAAATGACGACCTAGGATTCACAATAAGTAATTCTTTGATAAAAACAAAACTCTAGAAACTTTATTTAAACAGAACGTAAGTACAGCTTATGTACAAGGTACATATTAATAAAATGAGAATACAATAAAAAGGCTTCTTTCTTCAATAACATTCAGAGCAAATTAGAAACACAACCTATCATGAATACGACTCGTTCCAGACTGACTTTTGCGCGTCTCTTAATCGAGCGCCACCTATTAGACAAAAAATCCCTCTCTTTCAAATCAACCAATAGATTTGAAAACTGCAACTATGTTGCTAAGCTACAATAAGGTCTCGGGTAAAAACTGAGGCACTGTCAAGGATCTAGACTTTTTCATCTGCACACAAACTCGTGGGGTAAATCCTGAGGCTCAGTCAAGGGTTTAGATTTCCATTTGCACACATATAAATAAATCCAGAATGGCTTACGTGACAATAGGCTACAGTTTTTTAATAAAGTAACATTGAACAAGAAAAATTATTTTTAGAGAGTACTGAAGAGAGACATCTGATTGAAAGTATTTGACAAGTTTGTTATATAACCTCCCCATGGAAACGTCTTCTGGCTGTCTTTCCTCTTTTCAGTTTTATTTTCTCTTCCTTTCTCTTTCTGTCATTTTATCTGGTTAATTTTTTTTTTCCTAATATTTGTTTCCCTGCCTGTCTTTTTTCTTCCGTTTCTGTCTCTCTCTTTTTTGCCCTATCCATCTCTTCTCAACTTCTTCGTTTATGATATTCTCTCTTTCTTCTTCTTAGTGTTATTAGAGCATGGGTTGCCTGAGTCAGCCAGGAAAACCAATGACTTAGCAGAGCTCATGATTATCATGCATGACTAGATTGACCTAGGAACACGCGTAGGACATAATAATATTTTTTATGAATTGACGTCTGTATTTTATAAGATAAGAATTAATTGCTCCATCTTTCTAAGTCTTTCCTCTCTCTCTCTCTGTGTGTGTCTTACACTGCATTTTATTCTTTTGTAGCTCCCTCTATAACTTTCTCTGTCTCTCTCTGTTTCTCTCTCCGTCTCTCTCTTTTTCTCTTTCTCTCTCTTTAACTCTTTATCTATCTCAGTTTCTTTCTTTATGTCCCCCTCTTTCCAGTTCTCCCTCTCTCTCTCTCTGTATATTCTCACTCTATCTGTTTCTCTCTATGTCTCTCTCTCTCTCTCTGACTGACTATGACTTTCTATTTTCTCTCTCTATCTCTCTCTTATCTTAACTCTATTCTGCTCTCTTTTAGATAGGTAATAAACACAGACACAGGGTCATGTGATGTTTAGGACTTTTGTTTAAAAAAAAAAATCCCAACAGATTCCTGTTTTGTTTTTCACGTGTCTAAATTGAAGCTTATGGCGTCATCGAACTTTGTGTACGCGTTCAACTCTCCCAGCATGCACTTGGTTAATGGAAGCTTCTGGGTCAAACTCGTGTGCAACAATATTGTCTTTATTTTTTGACCTTCTCTTTCCTCTCCGTTGCAGGGTCAACGGTCATTGCGGAGCATCCCTGTCTAAAACAAGTTTAGTATCATTAAACAGGTTAAAACACGATGCGTAGGGGTCAGTTGGGGCCTTCTCAGCAGACGAGAGTTTCACAATGAGAGATAAGTTCCAGACTGCTATTGATGTGGTCATATTCCCTGGCATTTGACATTCACGTGGCCATGTGGTGATGACATCTTAAGCTAGTCTCATAGTCATAGCTCATAATAATTGTTATTACATGCGTCGTCTTGGGTGGTCCCTTCTAATTAGGAAAGTCAGCACCATTTGTATTATATCAATATTTATGACAGTGATTATATTCTATTTTATGCATATTTCTATCACCTTTTTTTTATTATTTGTTAACGCTTAATTCTGATCTTTGTCATGTAACTGTATGGTACATTAATGCAAAAGTCCAAAAGTTATCGTACGCTGTGCCAGCATTTTAAACATTTTCAATAATATTGACACATTTTTTTTTACTATTTCTCTTATCAGCTTATACATTTATTATGGGGAGAATGTGGAATCATCAAAAAAACGTCTTTAAAGTCTGCATCTATAGTCCTAACAATGGAATATTAGATACTCTGAGTACATTTATACACTTGGGGCGAGGTGGCTAAGTGGTTAACCCTTTGGCTTCCGAACCTGGGGTCCTTGGTTCGAACCTCGGGGAAAACTGGGGCTTTATATTTCGGGATTTTTCAGGCTCCCCTTAGTCCACCCAACTCTAATGGGCAACTGGCTTTAGTTGGGGAAAGTAAATGCCCGTTGGTCGATGCGCTGGTCACATGACACTGCTCCCCAAACAGTTGATTTATATCGCTGAGAAAAGATTTACTAGCTCTCTGGCGAGAAAACTCTAGGTTGACCGTAATCATTTCCAGAGTAAAAACAGGAATTAATTTACATTTGGCCACAGAAATAGATCTAGATCCACCATCGGTTTTGAAAGGATTATCGCGTTCTTGAATCGGGAATTCCCAAACGTAAGACATTATTTATCGTTCAGGAAAATTGTGCGCATTGCCTTGATGGCCTGTAAAGCTAGTTCAAAAGGCCTTTGATTGGAAAGTCAAAAAGCATAATAGAACTATAAATTCACTTAATTATGACACTACAGCTCTACAGGTTTCAAAAACTTTAAACATTGCTGCTCTAAAGGTTTGAAAAATGCTGGACACTACATCTCTAAAGGTTTGAAAAAGTTTGGACACTTCAGCTCTACAGGTTTTAAAAAATTTTGGACACTACAGCTCTACAGGTTTGAAAAAGTTTGGACACTACAGCTCTACAGGTTTGAAAAAGTTTGGACACTACCGCTCTACAGGTTTGAAAAAGTTTGGACACTACAGCTCTACAGGTCTGAAAAAAAATTGGACACTACAGCTCTACAGGTTTTTAAAAAGTTTGGACACTACAGCTCTACAGGTTTGAAAAAGTTTGGACACTACATCTCTACAGGTTTGAAAAAGTTTGGACACTACATCTCTACAGGTTTGAAAAAGTTTGGACACTACATCTCTACAGGTTTGAAAAAGGCTGAACACTACAGCTCTACAGGTTTCAGCTCTGTCATTATTTCGTGACTACCAGAATACATCTATATTTTTTAAATAAGTTTGTCTTTGAAGTAAATGACAACCTAAAGCTGAGAGTCTTTCAGAGTTACAGAAGTAAGGAGGGGGGTGAGAGAGCAATAAGGTGAGACCTCACCGACTCGCTCGCCCCAGGCAGCCACCAACCCTCACAACCCCCTCAAGCGATCTCGTTTCAAGATCCGCATCTTATCTCTGATTTTATTTGCGTTTCCCTGCCAGGTATTCTGTTGACTAAATTGAGAGTGAGATCTCGAGCGCTGAAGACATCCTCATTGGCTCTGCTCATAAACGCAGGTTGAAATGTTTTTCTGATTTTTTTATTGCCAAACATGCGGAACTAGGGATATACAGGGTATCAGTTTAGTAAAGCATTAATGATAGATCTTCAAACTTTGAACGTTTAAAAAACACAGTCGTCAAAATTAGAAAACTTGTACTTGTTACTTTTAGTTTTTCAAAATGGTTTACATTTACTCAGACTTAGATCATTCGGCACCGTTTAGCGCATTGGGCTGTACACTAATTTAAGATAAGATAAGATAAGATAATTTTATTGATCCAATCTAATGGGAATTCAGTTTGATTACAACTTGACAACGTCAGCGTAACTACTATACAAAAACAATGTTAATGAAAAATTCGAACAATATTCAAATACAAACACACATGCACATTCACAACTAGCGCTTTATGAATTTGACTTCTATGTACTTCTCGATGACAACTGATCTCGTAACACTCTGATCGAAAGTGGGACAAAGGAGTTTTTAAATCTTTCAGTTTTAGTCTTGATGGAAAGGAGACGACCACTTCGTTCAGATCTTATGTAACAGTGGTTTAATGGGTGAAGGTTGTCTTTAAGAATCGTGAGTGATTTGGAAATGCATCTTTCTTGGAAAAGCTCTTCAAGAGATGGTAGCTGTGCTTGTGTAATATACGATGCTTTTTTAATTAGTCTATTTATTCTGAATCTTTGTGCCAGTGGAGTATTACCGTACCAGCAGGTGATGGCAAAGTTAATAAGACTGCTGATGGTTGCTGTGTAGAATAGTTTGATTATCGTTTTGTCTATGTTAAATTTTGGGTCTTCCATGAGCACACAACACCATTTCATATTAGAATGACCTAGATTTAGTCTACCAAGCCAGCCCCAAGCCCAAGTGAGAAACTACGAGGGTTGAGCAAGTGATTCTCCTCTGTTAAGACCTACTTGGTACAGAATGTCTAGAACATAATTAACCTCTGTCGAGGGCTATACTTGAAAAGAAAGTCGATGTAGACACAATTTTGTTTGAAATAATATAAGTAAAACAAGCGAATTGTTTTATTTTCCTAGATATGGCAAATGTAAGGGAAAAAAACGCAAATTCTTGCCATATTTTCATAATGTAAGATTTATTATTTCTTTTAGAATATTGAGAATCGGATGTTTTCTTTTTTACATATATATATATATATATATATTGTTCGTCCATCGTGGTTCGATGATGTCATTCAGGGGGCTGAGGGCTTTTATGCCTCCTCATGTCGCTGGTGAGACCTATGCGAGCCCGGAATTTTCGGCCGCACTCTGGGCAGGTAGTTCCAGCTGGAGCTAGTGTCGTTTGCCTTGCTTTCCTTCTCTGGCGTTTTTCTTTCGCCAGCGTTGTTCTTTTTTCCTCAGCAACCTGTGCGCCGGATCTCACAGCTCGGCGCCATGATAGTCTGTCATATGCCTCTGTCTCCCAGGTGGCTGGGTCAATGTTGAACGCCTTTAGAGAAGCATTGCTATAAATAGTTATATTTTTATGTAACTATGATCATCCAGAATTGTCGAGCGATGTTCCAAAAGGTTCGAGAAGAATTTAGAGACCCTATATATAGTGTGAGGGTGTGACGGTCAATAAGGTTCGGATTCAAAGTCAAGTCGCGGTAATCACGTAACTCACTTAACAACGAGTCCAAGTCAGCAATAAACATCCAGTCCGTTACAGCGAGTCCACTTACAAGTCGGTATGGAACAGAGAATCGAGTATATAAGTCCAAGAACGAGTTGAAAATATGCAAATTTAGTTATTGTCAATAACAAAAAAGTGGATCAATAAAATATTTTTTATCAAATTAGTTATTTAATTATTGCTAATTAATTTTTTTTATATAGATACGGTACGAGTGTAAACTTAATATTGAAAGACAAAGGGTTAGCCATCGGCACCAAAATCAGACTGATGCGCACCCTGGTCATGGCCACATTTCTATATGCTTGTGAGTTTTGGACGCTAACTGCAGAGCTAGAGTGGAGGATCCTAGCAATGGAATTGAGATGCTACAGAAGAATCCTAGGCATCACATTTAAAGACCGCGTCACAAACCAGGTGATTAGAGACAATGTTACTGCAGCGATCAGACCCCATGATGACCTGCTAACCGCAAGCTTAAAATCTATGGCCATATAACAAGATCTTCGGGACTCGCAAAGACCTTCCTCCAGGGAACAGTACCAGGAAAAAGAAGAAGAGGCAGACAGAGAAAGCGATGGGAAGACAACATCAAAGATTGGACGGGCCTACCAATGAAAGAAGTTCTAAACAGGGCAAAGGATAGAGACGAATGAAGAAGGACGGTCTACAAGTGTTGCTTGGTGCCCCAACGGTCCACAGACTAAGGGATAGGTAACAGGTAACGAGTGTTTACGACAATATGGTTATCAAGGGTGATGCATTTGTACAATCGAAGTTGCCAATTGTAGGCTACAGTAGTGACTGTAATTGAAGAAATTGAAATTTCTTTTAATAAACCCTAATCTTTTGTTTTATCTTTTTTTTAATTGCTTCATCAATGTAGGGATTCCATGACAGATTTTCATTTACTATAACACCTAGGTATTTTGCGTTTTTAGTCTGTGTATTAGATGTATTTGGAGGCGCGGTGGCTGAGCGGCAAAGCGCTTGGCTACTGAACCGGAAGTCACGGGTTCGAATCCTGGTGAAGGCTGGGATTTTTATTTCGGGATCCTTGTCCACCCAGCTCAAAATGGGTACCTGACATTAGTTGGAAAAACGTTGTGCTGGCCACATGACACCCTCGTTAACCGCAGTCCACACGACTTACACATTCTTAGCAACGCGTGTATCTCACAGCCATCGATGTTAAGAACCACTGACTTGTTTCAGGATTGAAATAAGGGGAGGCAATGCAAGACTATAACAACGTTGTCTTCAGACGGGTAAAGGGGTGAGCGAAGTGTTTGGGGGGGTGGGGGGAGGGGTGCAGAAATGGAGGTGAGAGAACCTGAAGACTTTAATGCCTGCAGACTATACAGGCGGTAAGAAAAAAAAAAGCGCGTGCTACCTGTTACGTAGGTAAACCCCCCCCCCAACACCAAACATCCTTTTCCATTTTATATGATACACTGGCATCGAGATAGTTTTTTTTTGTATATGTTTATCAGTACAAGAAAATTGTGTTATAAGAGGTGAATATTTTTTGTAGTCGCTTATGAGGAATAAAAAACGCAGTACGTAGACACACATATGCGTGAAACTCAAACACTTTTTTTTTTGCTGTTTCGGATGTGTGTATTTATATATATATATATATATTTTGCATCTACAATCTCAGATTTTAATTTTGACCACTTCGGAAATTCCCAAAAGATGGCGAGTGTTATATGAAAGTTATCAACGGAAATTGTCGTTCTAAACATTGTTTCATTGCTCTAGAGATCTAGTTTCATTGTTTTTATATGGATCTATTCCTAATCTGCAATTCTTAAAGAGTTTCGGAAAATTCCATTAAGAATTTGATTATAATACATTTTGTTATAGTTGGTCGTGAAAATTATAATTTGAATGAGAACCATTATTTTTCAAGTATATGTTTGTGTATAGGGAATCGCATATGATTCATTCTATCATGGAGGTACATTGTAAATAATGATAATTCACTTTGAAGGGATTTGTTCTTCGTATGTGGTCACCAAAAATATGGATGTTTTACATGTATGTAATAGATTTTTTTGTTTAACTTTTCAGTGTGATTGTGTGTGTGTGTATATCTGTAAGTCTGCCCAAATTTCTAGCGTTTATCATTCGAATATGCTAATTGATTTTAAGGATGTATTTTCTTTTATGTAAACTGAAAGTAATATCAAACATAGAATTGCCTTGTAGGATTTTAAGATTAGTCATTCGACCTTGTGCATTCTAAATTGGAATTTCTTTGTATGAAGATATGCAATATAAATTTGGTCATTAGAATATAATTAAATTTAATGTTATTAATATTAAGTATCTCATTTCGATTAAAATTTTTATTGTAATAACAAAAAGAATTTTAAAAAATGAGCTCATTGAAAAAAAATATAATTATGTGATTTTGACTTTAAAGGAGGGCCCCAAATTGTTGACATTCTTTTACTATTATTTGGGTCAAAACATTGACCCCAGCAAAAGCCATATTTGCTATATGTGTAGTAATGTTGAACTAACATCTAAATGCTGATTTTCTTTTAGATTTAAAATACAATAGGTAGTCTTGCATTGTACTTTTTTGTCTTCTATTAGTGTATTTAGTTATGTTTTGTTTTTTCTTACATAGATAAATTTGTTATGTAAACTATTAACCAGAAGATAGACAAATATGTAATAAATATATATATTACTATAACATGACTTTGACATTTGATAAAGCCTCATGTATTGATGTTGCAAATATCTACAATAGTACATTGTTTCTTTTTTTTTTTAGTATTATCTCCCTTACAGTTGTTTATTGTTTTAAAAGTGGTTTATATTTATGGAAAAATGGACTCACATAATTAATTTTAATAAACAAAACGGTTCTCTTTCATATGAAACAAAGTAGCCGTATCATCCTAATTTCACAAGCCACAAATTATAGTGGAACCTTATTTTAACAGCCTTTTTTTGTTACTAACCTTATATCACCTCGCTTGTGTCTGGATTCTTTTGCACGTGTTTATTCTCCAACATTTATATTCTTGGATCAAGTTGAGTTTTTTGCACAATGTGCCCAACGGAAACGCTTTGAGGACCAGCTTAGGCGCCATCTTGGCTTAGCTAACATAGAAGAGATCGCCTGGTTGTATGCGGCCTCAGAACGAGACAGCTGGATGTCACTCACAAAGGCCGTGAATACACATTTGAGACCAAAAGAAAAACCGCTGTCGAGGATAGAAGCAGACAGCTAAAACAAAAGCTAAATTGACCACCTGCGGACAATGGTTATGATTGTCCTGGATGTGTTAAATATGTAGGTCACTGCTGGGGCCACGTATCCACGGGAAATAGTGCATTCCTCATTAATCTTCGGACTCGAAGATTAAGCCTTTGTTATTAGTCATTGTCGATGACAACTGGGTGAAAATCGTCCAGTCCTGTGTGTTGAATATTACTGATCTTGTAGTATTTATGGACATTTAATGCGCTAATGCTAAACTAAAGCGAAGAGACATTTTAAACGAAATATATCTAAAAAAAAAACAAAACAAGTGTCATAAACTGAATGTAAAAAAAAAATAACCTTTTATTGACCAAGCTTAGATACTTATTTAAAAGCATCTGCTCCAACGTATAGAGCATTCTGTAAGTAATTGTTTTTTAGAATGCACATTAAACGAACTGAGTAACCAAATATGTTGCATTTGCTTCAAATTTTAAAACAGCCAACCTGGCATGCTCGGCTTCCTTTTTGGCAGTAAGTGGTCACATATACCTGGTTTTAATTGTGAGTGGATAAAAAGGAGGAAGCCTCGGTTCCGTACGCTGGAAATCTGAAGGACAGATTTTATGGTCCGAGCACGAGTTGATGCCAAAATATTTTTTGTTAAATTTTGTTCAAACAGTGTTTAAAGACATATTTTATTCTTGGATCTCTGGCTTGGTCTACTTCTGCTTTAAAAAAATGTCTGTGATTAAACAGTCGAGCTGAAGAGTAGTCTTCTCTAAAATCAGTGGCTTTTAAACGGTCTTCAACAGAGGCAGTTTTTAGTATAGTCGAATCTTGCCTATAACCATATGTAAAAAAAGCTGCATAACTTTAAAGTGTTTAAGTTCCTTCACATATCTCTTGGTCTGTTTGACCGTTGAGTGCCACAAAAATCATTTGACCATCTTAATACATCTCTTTCTGTCTTCTGTCTTGGATAGAATCTCTTTTAATTGCAGACCCGTCAATTCTTTTATGTTGCCTTCCCATATCTTTGTCTGCTTCTTCTTTTTTCCTGGTACTGTTCCCTGAAGGAAGGTCTTTGCGAGCCCTGATGACCTGGTAATATTACCATAGAGTTTTAGTTTGCGTTTTTTTTTCAGTTAACTAATCCAGTCCATGTTTGATGTGGTCTTTGTAGCGAAATATCTTCTCTTTTGTGTATTTCATTGTGTAGTTTTTCTCAATGGTAAAAATAAAAGTATACAATGTAACTTGTTGATGTTTGAATTAAACAGTGTTGTGGCTCTTCCGCGGTGTAGAATACAATCAATGAAATAAACAGGAGGTAACCTTCAAACGCCTGCGAAATGCCAAAACAATCAATAGAGGTAGTCGACGCTAGTAATGAAAATAACACTTTTAATACTCAGGAAGGGACCCGTTGAATGTCCTCTATTCCTAGCCAGACGCTACACCGTGGATGCGCCATAACAATAGAACTCTCTACTCTTTTTTTTTCCAACAGAAAGCCCAGAATTTTTGTTCTTTAAAAAAATAAACATTAATATATCTTTGTTTTACATTTATTTGCAGTTCTATTACTTTTCCACCAGAAGTTACTAGTAAAATGAAGGCAGTATATAGATCAAAACATACAGTCAACAAAAGTCAAGTCTAATTTTGGGCAGCTGTAATCATGTCTCATCGATACACTTCCAGTTCATACAACTATGCTTCTTCAGACACCAGAAAATCGTCTACATTGTCATCCACCTTAAGTTCCTCAGGAAATTCCAGGCCTCTTAGATCCGCAGTTGACACGACGACAAGGACTCTGGCCACCGCACCTCTTTTGTCTTTGGGAGGCTCGTCACTGACCGGAGATCGGCGCGGGGTCACGTCTGCTTCGTCCTCCCGCGTGAGCTACTCCAGGACAAATTTTCTCAGCCCTAAGGATGCTCTGTCATCGAGGATGACTTCCGCAGGCGAGACATCGTCTGCGCGCGTTACGTCATCGTCAAGAGAGACGCTTTCAAAACGCGAGTCGTCGTTCCTATCATCGGTTTCTTCATCTCGAGCAACTGACAGGAGACAAAACCTGAGCATCAACGACAGCGACGACAAAAAGACGTCAAGCAATGAAGTCAGACATCGTGAAGTGAACGTGGAAGACAAAGAAATGAAATCGGAAAAAAGCCTCGAAAATGAAAGCAAACCGGAAACGACAGAAAATGAGCCTCGAAGCAGACGTCGCGCAACACCGGAAGCGGTGGAGAGGGATGACTCTAGACCGAGCAGAGGTTGGAGGTCAAGGTTGATGCATTTAGACTTTTCCTCCAGCGTAACAGAAGACAATAAAACATTAAGTGGCATTACAAGTCGCAAACGAGCTGATGAATTAGGAAATATAGACCGAGATGAAAAAACTGATTCGAGCCAGGAGCTAATTCACTCCTCGGAGTTGTCATCCACGACAACTAGATCAGTTTCTCGGCAAGGTCAAAATGTGTACCTGGAGTCCTCAGAATCGAAAACGTCTGTGGAGAAGAATCGACACCAGAGCCTAGAAAGTGTAGAGGCTCATAGTGAGACAAAGAAAGTTCGAGAAAGAAGGGCTTATGGGAAACAGGAGAGCAGCAAACGACCGGAAGTCGTTTCTGACATAAAAATTATTACGTCATTCCATGACGTCACAGAGGATAAACAAGCCGACTTGGTAAGTAGATCTCCGTAGTAAAAGAGTTAACATGGTTAAACCAAACAAAAAATAATACAAATAAAACAAAATACAAAAACTGGGAAATATAATAAACACCATATTAATATCTGATTTTTTCGAGATCTGATAATTGTTTTAACATGGATTGTTCAATGTATTCAAGCTTTGACAAAGGAAATTATAATATTTGTGCAAAACATTTTTATCGCTTTCTGAGTTATTGTATTTTACTTTAAACCCCAGTACCACCACCGACTAGTATATCACGTCTTTCCGTTTTCAATCTATTGACTTATAGTCTCATCACCACCTGTCTATTGACTTATAGTC
>JADKLZ010035469.1:0-20798 GCA_021533235.1 Biomphalaria straminea
CTTAAGGCGGGAGCGACATTCTCTTAAGGCGGGAGCGACATTCTCTTTAAGGCGGGAGCTACGACCTGACAAAAAAAGGAAGGTGTGTTTGGGCGAAGTTGGTCAATTAATTTTTCAATGAGAAAAATATTTATATATAAAGGGAACTAATTCAGCTTATACCACCACTTAAGTCAAGTATTCCTTCTTTTCCTTGTTGGAGATACCAAACAAAATAATTTATTAATTATTCTTAAACAACTATTTTTTCTATGTAATTAAAAATTCATGTTGGAGTATTAATCTCGTAAAGTCACATTGTTACCATTGTTTTTAATTCAAATAATTTTAGTATGTGATGTCGTTATTATCAACAAACAAAAACATAAATGACAATACTGTTATCGCGAGATACTTCGGCAATAATATCACAAATACACAGTTTAAAGAACTCGAAGAAGACATTTCAAACATCCCCACTAACCTGATTCTTCTCATAACAATTCCTTTTTTTTTTTTACTTATATCAACTCACTCTGTCTGCCTGGCAAAAGTTTGTACACGTTATTTCTCGCACACTTAATCTCGATTTAAACTGAAATTTAGAACAATTATTTCTTGTACCTGGTAACATGATGCTATTCCACTATTTTCTTCCAAAAAAAAAAAAAAAAGCTTTTGTAGTATATAAAAAAGAACAATCTACAAAAAAAAAACCCCCAAAAAAACCCCGGAGAATTGTAATAATCTTGAAGTAGTTTTTCTTCATAATTAAATATTTTAAACCCTCTCGGACTCTGCTGTAAAAGGCTTACTTCCAACCAAAGGCCTGCTGGCTAAGAGGTGTGCGTAACAAAATAATATAGCCTGGGAGAGGAGAGGTTAAAAAAATGTTCCGCAATAGACCTTTTTAAAAATTATATGCACTACGCACAAAAGCAAGAGTTTTGTCTGGAGATTGTTCCAACTGTTTACTTAATGGAGAATATAAGTCCATGAATGGCTCCCTCAAATTGATTTGGTTGATGAAGATTGTTGTTTGTGTTTGTTTTTGTTTTTTTATTTGTATGTATAGTAGGGGTGTACCGGATAGTACTTTTTGATATCCGGCCGGAGCCGGATATGGCCGGATAATAAAATTTGATATTCGGCCGGAGCCGGAGCCGGAGCCGAATACCTAAGTATTTTATAAATAACTTTTATTGCTGAACATTTTACGAAACTGTTATATAACATATTTGTTGGTATTATTTTTTTTCCTTTTATATACCGTATTGTTTTAAACTCTATTACTGATTGATTTATTAAAGATTAATAGTATTTATAAACAGAAATTAATCTGTGTAGCATCATCATGAATAGCATGAGCGTGTCTGTGTGTATGTACGAAGCCACCAACCATATAGGCTGTGTGTTGGAGGGTCACTGTAAAATATGTTAGTATATATTTTACTAGTTACTAATGTAAATCTCTCATCTGGCTTGTATGGTGCTTGAATGTATGTGTTCAAGAATTTCGACCAACAATCGGTCATCAGACTTGTATTTTTAAGTCCAAAGACTGTTTCTGGTACTGGCTTCAAGAACTTAATACTGATAGCTGTTAATTAATAGTTGGAATCTGAAGCGTAGTAGGTCATATATTTATTAATCCGTTTGCGGCAAAAGATATTTTATTAACAGCAGGAACATCCATTACACCTACATTATTGATGTTTAGATCTAATGATATATAGATCAAAGAGCATTATGAAACCAAATATAGACGAAAACTCATCTACGCCCTACCTACCAAAAAAAGAAACATAAATGGATTTTGTGTTCGATTGATTGTAACAACCTGGTCAGATAGACGTAGTGAACCTACACATGTTGTCCTAGTGTAGTGTGTATAGATGATTGTGTTGACCTTCACGCGTTTTTTTTCCTTTGGGCATACGCAATAGTCTTTAGTGTGCAGGCAAAAAAAAAAAAGATTACACATTGGCATGGTCAGTCAAGCAAATAAATAGGCTAAATTATCCGTACACTAGTTACAGAGGTCAAGTGTTTCTTAACATTCCAGCATACTATGGTGCTTTAGATCAATTTATTTTCTGCGATCAATTTATTTTCTGTGATGTTAAATTTTACTGTAAGGTTTTCCTTTAGGCCCTATATATTAAGTCAATAGCATTAAGCAATGAAATTTCTTTAGGAAAAAAACTACATACACC
Source organism: Biomphalaria straminea (assembly GCA_021533235.1). Taxonomy (NCBI): domain Eukaryota; kingdom Metazoa; phylum Mollusca; class Gastropoda; family Planorbidae; genus Biomphalaria; species Biomphalaria straminea. The sequence goes on from JADKLZ010035469.1 coordinate 2,196, forward strand.
CATACAAGTACTCTCCAAGTAGGCCTAAACAAACTTAGTGTCATCATCTGTTGACATATAGACAATGTCAATATGTGTTAACAATTTGCGTTAATCCATTCTGGCTTAAGTATGGTCAATGTCTATCAATACATTGTCATGGGTTAAACAAATAAGAAGGGTGTTGAGTCTCTTGAGCCCTCCCTTAAAGATACCACTGGTCAGTGTCTGTTTGGCTTGTAGTCCAGCCTCCTAATTGAGACTTAACTCAAAGTAAACAAACTTATTACCCGGCCAATGGTATAAAAGGTGTGGCTTGTGGTCCTTTGACCCTTTGATTGACAACCTACCTCATAATAAACAAACCCAAAACAGATTAACCTTATAGAGAGATGGCTTGTAGTCCCGCCCCCTAATAAAAATTCTTCTCCAAGTAAACAAACTTAGTTCCCTCTTAAGATAGACCTCTAGACAGTGTCAACACGTTGACATCTGGCTTAATGTGGTCAGCTGCCTATTTGTAATCTCAATGTTATGGACTAAACAAACAAAAGGAGGTGGGGGTTGCTCATCTCTACCTCTGTAGATATACCCGCACATCTAGACAGATTATCAGCGTGACGTAGTTAATGAATATTACATGTTTACTAGAACACCCAAAGGTCAAAACAGGCTTTTAAAATGTGCCAGACATCGCTGCTATGTGATCTTACAATGTACAGTTTTATTTCTATTTAGATTAACACGCCTTGTCTTTGTACTAAATAAGATTTGGTGCATAGCCATTGTTTATTGTTTTAAAAAACACATTCTTTTAATTGAAACAAAAAAAAAAGTAAATGTATTTCAGAACTGACATTATTTAATCATGTCCACTTTGTGAATATTTGTATATTTTTATCAACATGGAGATTTAGTTTAAACTTCTTGTTGGACATCGTTTATCAGCGGCGACACCCTTATAATGTTTGTCTTTCGCCTGTGTTGTTTCGATATTTAAGTGTTACCTCCGTATGGCGTATCTGGAAAAGACTTAGCGCGCGGAGGCGCCTAACAATATTAACAGAAATACAGGTACTACGCTGTAGTTTTTACTATCCGGTTTACTATCCGGTAGTGATATTCGACCGGAGCCGAATAGTGCCGGATAGTGAAAAAGTGCCGAATATTCGGCCGGAGCCGGAGCGACTATCCGGTACACCCCTAATGTATAGTTACCTCTCTCTCTCTCTCTCTCTCTCTCTCTATATATATATATATATATATATATACCTAAAATACACACACACAGAAACACGCTCGCACTCATCTAGGTTTAGATTTAAATCTGTCAACTCTAATCCCAATGTTCACATATAAACCAGACTAAGATGATCCCTACATTTTGATCTATTCTTGGAACTAAAATGTTCACAACACGACAAAAAGTAAAATCCCTATTAAAATCATTAATTTGCATATGATCATCCTGTCAGATTCTGATCTCCCTTTCAAATTCTCTCCTGGTAGTTACATTCCCTTTGTCGTCTGGCTTTGAAAACCAACCAATCAGAAAGTTAATTTAGATCTGGTAACGCCAACAAGTGTCAAATCGATGCTATTTATAGTCGTGAATGAAACTTTTACATAAGCAGAAGATATTTTTCTCATAAATATTCATAAGGCTAGAAATAGCCTTAAGCAACTATAGAAACAACGCCTCAATTTTATTATTTGATAATTAATCCTTCTTAAGAAGTAAAAATGCTCATGTTTTTTAGGCATCTAAGGGTTCTAGTATTCTCTCCTTAATAAGATTGCTACCTAACAAAATCATTAAGTATTGTGGGGGGGGAGATAGAAACACTCGATTGTTATCGAAAAGTGACCATACTTTTGATGGACAATAGAGAAAAGGTTAAAACTGGACAGTAAGAAAGTTGAAGTCAGTTAAATCCGGTTAATCGGACTAGTCTCCTATTCAAACCGAATCCTGAAGTGTGGACAGAAAATCCCATTACCATGAATTGCAGTGACTTTGCATCAAGAAGGAAGCGCGGTGGCTAAGCGGTAAAGCGCTTGGCTTTTGAACCGGGAGTCCCGGGCTCGAATCCTGGTGAAGACTTGGATTTTTATTTCGAATCCTTGGGCGCCTCTGAGTCCACCCAGCTCTAATGGGTACCTTAAAAGTAAAGGCGATTGGTCGTTGTGCTGGCAACATGACACCCTCGTTAACCGTAGGCCGCAGAATCAGATGATCTTTACATCATCTGCCCTATAGACCACAAGGTCTGAAAGGGGGGAACTTTGCATCAAGAATGACTCTGATTACCCTGTTGTTAACCCTTTAAATGCTGAGTTGTTTTAAATTGAGTGCATACAAATTTGAAATTACAATACTGATGTCCAGTTAAAGGCTAAACTACCACACGCGTTTTAAGGGTTAAAAAAAGTTTGTAACGGTTTTCTAGAGTAGTTTCCCTTTTTTCTTGTGCATCTGTATATGAAAGAATACAGGTTAGTGTTCAAGCAACACACTTCCTTTTCCCTGTAAGAATCTAAACAAGACCTACACAAGACATGAATTCAAGACCTTCTTTCAGCTGATTTTTGTGAGTTAGAACTTTAGTGTACTTCTAATCAAAGGATCGCATGTATACTGTAGCTTGATGCCTAAATTGTAAATTGGTTTATAATTATGTGGGTAAACTAAAATTAAACGATTTCTTAACATTTTAATAAATTTTATGGCTTAGCCTTAGGATGAGGCAAAGTCACCTCCCCCCTGATATGTGTTAATAGTGGTATTGTTTGTTTTATCAGATAGCCGTGCCTTGGATATTAAAAGAAGGAAGCTACGCTCACGAAACAAGGATTATGAGGAAGAAACATTATTCAAAGATATAGATGATTATAAAAAAGCCAGAATCAGTATTGCTAAAGTAGTAAAGATATATAAAATCGCTACTTGAAGTCTTGAGAAATAAAGTTGGTAGTCAGCACAAGTCTCATAGAAGCCAATGCACATTGCCAAGTAAGCTTGAGGGTGTTCTTGTTAAACATTTGACAACTTGAGTTGATTATGGGATGCCTCTTGAATGGAGAGATATCAAGAGATTGATGAATGGCATTTTTGAGAAGGAAAAACTTGAAGATGGCATTAAGACCTGATGACTCAGAGACCCTGCCAAACTATCAAGCGTCAAAGGGATGCATTAAGTCATGATGATATTAATGTGTATTTGGAATATCTGAAGAAGTCTCTAGAGGGTGTTAGTGCCGAAAATATCCTAAAATATGATGAATGATGAAACAAACTTAACTGATGACTAGAATAAAAAAAAAAGATCTTTAAAAAGAGATCGAGTATCCAGAAAGAGCAATAATTTTCTCAAAGGAAAATAATGCTGTTATGTTTGCAGGATCAGAGGATGGAGACTTTCTACCCCCAAACGTAGTCTACAAATGTGTGCATATGTGGCACTCATTGTGTGATGAAGGTCCACCCGGAACAAGATACGGCCGAAGCCAAATCGGGTGGATGGACAGTGTCAATTTTGAAGAAAATGTTTTTGAACCTTGCTCTACCATGGGCCCGAAGATAGCAGGGACCTACAGTAGTGATGGCCGTGATGGGGATAAGTTAAGCTCACGTATCAGTTACCTAGTCTTGACTAAATGTCAGGGACACAATATTGGGTTCATCTTGCTTTCCTCTAATTCGACTGATAATTGCCAGCCTCTGGACGTATCTTTTTTCGATCTTCTGAAAGGAGAATGTCGAAAATCGCTAGAAAGTCGTAAATTGAAACATCCACATCACTTGGCAAGAAAATGTTTCCTGCGATTCCTGGCTCTCTAAAAGATGAAATGGAGATGAGAAGTGCCCAAAATTTAATTTCTGGTTTCAGAGTCTGTGGTATTTATCCACGTGATCCAAGTGAAGTGGTTAAAATAATACCTGCCGCAGATAGGCAGACTGAACACAGAAAGTTGTTCTAAATTATTTAAATAACTGAAAATATTGTCTCCAGGCATATAGAGTATGGGAGTAGAAACAAGAGGAAAAAAGATTCTTGTTCCACCAGGCAAATCAATCAGTGTGGAAGAGACTAACGTTTATATAGACAACAATCTACACCAACATCAGTTGAACCAGTAATACAAATGCTGGTGAGATTCAAAGTACAGGTACAGTACAATACAGGTACTGACAATTGATTCTTCACAATCCAGTAATGAAGACACCTAGATTTAACTCTTTCTATCCTTAATTATTTACCACATTCTGGTGAAATCAACGTTGGTATCGTCAGTTCGGAGAGAAAGAGTTAATGCATCGATGAAAATTACAATTGCTTTGTTCAAATATGGCTTGAATCGAATAGAAGCATATAACAGCATCGGAAGGTGAAGATTCACCCAATATATTGGTGCTAGTGACAAGACAGGATGATTAAAAAAAATGCATTAAAACGTCTGCACCTCTATTTCTTGTAGAATGGTACTAACGGCAGTGCAAATATTGCTTTGAGGTAATCTTGTCAACGAGAAGACTGTCATAAGGTCCCTCCAGATCACTCTGATTAAGTTCTACAATCGTTGACTAGAATTTTTTTAAATATAATTATACATACTGTGTGTAAATGGACATCATTCACCAATCGTAAACAAACAACGTTTAGCCACGTGATAAGATTGATAAAACAATGAAAAATACGTGTCACATGACAGCCTTTATGGATTACATACTTTGTATAGAAGATATATTCAATCATGTGACTAAATGTTATTTGTTTACGATTGCGGAATATGATGTGATGTAATAACAGCACCGCTGTTTAAGTTAAAAGAGTCCATTTTATTGACATGATAAAAGAAAGAAAAACTAACAGGAGACTTTACTACACACTAATAACATACTTGACTAAAACATGAGAGCACGTGAACTTACTGAACAGAACAAGGGAGACAAAAAATTAGCAAACACACACACACAACATACATAAACCTAAATTCACATATACATGTAACACTGTGTGTGTTTGACTTCTATAATGTATTATTAGGTATTTAAATGTCTTGGTAATAAAGTATAATTTGAATTACAAAGTTTGTGTGTATTAAAGAATAATCTATATATATATTCCTCTAAGTCTGAGGTCAAACAACAACATGCAAGCAAGCAAGCAACAACAAGCAAGCAAATTGGGAAGATCCCATGGCGTACGCACCACGGTGTAAATGGACCCAATCCGCACTATTTCATTCACAAAATAGCATAGACATAAATAAATATAGACCGGAAAAAGGAAGTAACTTCCTGTAACTTGAAAACACATGTATATATATATATATATATCTACTATTGAATTATGATTTCTAAATTATGAAAAAAAAAATTGCATGATCCTCAGTCTTAGAGATTAAACACAATTTATAGACATAAAATAATGTACACACAATTGTAATGCACAAATTCTTGTTCCATAAAACTGTCTTATGAATTTGTGTAGCGAATGGAAGGGAGGTTAAAAAAGTGGAAGCCGGAAGAGATTATATACACAGATAGATACTACTCTCAGGTTTGACTTTATCGCGGGAAATCTGTTATATCATGTTATAAAATGGTTCAATTTAATAATTTATACACCTAAAAATTAGCACGGGTCCAAAGAAAGTTCGGGACCCACTGTGGTCGCATATGTTGTTGTATTTTTTTATTCATGAATTCACTTATAATAACAAGTAAATGGGAAGATCCCATGGCTCGATTATAGAACTTCTCTTCGCAGAGATAGTTTTATGCTTTAGGACATGAACGTACTAATTGTAGTCCATTTAATCAAATTAACATTCAAATTTGTTTTTCTAAAGCATTGTTACATGAGTGCAGAGAGAAATAAGTAAGGGGAAGATCACTCTGCGAATAGTCTCCATGTGTTTTCAAATGCGCGTTGAGATATGGCTTGAGTCGGAAGGTTTTTGAACAAATGGTGCATTTAAAGACCTCTGCGGAATGCGTTAGTTCACTGGAGTGTGTTTTTAAATGCGCGTTGAGATATGGCTTGAGTCGGAAGGTTTTGGAGCATGTTGTGAATGGGAAATAATATATCCAAATCCGCACTATTTTCATTCACAAAATAGCATAGCATTTCTTTTTTTTACTTTAAAAAGATTTTAATAATGTCCGGAAATTTCCAGGACTTTTTCGACCGGCGGCATAGCATTTTATACCATTTCAGGAGATTTCCAGGGGGCTCCTGGTAAATCAAGAGGCCGCGCGAAATCTGTTATGCTTTATAAAATGGTTCAATTTAATAATTTATACACCTAAAATTTAGCACGGGTCCAAAGAAAGTGCGATACCCACTGTGGTCGCATATGTTGCAGTGCCTAAGGCCTGCCTTGGAAAATAGCGGCGTATGATATGCCGCCGGTCGACTAGTATATTTTATTTATTACTTGATAAGTATACTAGTCATGAAGTTCTGCTTAATTAACTTTAATAAACAATGTGTATGATGATTTATAATACACAACGAATGACATACAATGATATTTATATACTATAGAAGCGATGAATGTGAACAAGAAGTAATCACAAATAAATTTGAAAGTAATTAGTCATTGGTTCATAAGACATTAGTTATATACGTCATACGTTCATTCTAAGTAATTACTCAAGTATAACTTATCTTATATGTTACAGACGTTACTTCAAACAAGAAAAAAAAAGATGATTACGTCCAACGCGTCATGCATTTTGTCATGCATACTAACCAATGGCCTAAACTCTGCCAAGTCACTGGTTGTCCTGGCTAGATCAGGCAACCCATTCCATTATCTAATAGCACTAATTAAGTAAACACATTATACTATGTTGCTTGACAAAGCATTGACTTCAACAACATCACAGTTTCCTATATTATGCCAAGAGTCGTCTCTGTAACAAGTATTGTAGAAACTGTCTTTGAACATCAATCTTGGTAGTAGCATACAAGTACTGTCATTAACTCCTAACCAAAAAGACTAACATAGATGACGACTATACTCGCAGTGTCCAGGGAAATACCATAATCCACACTATCTTATCTTATCTTATATAATACAGACGTTTCTTCAAAAAAAGAAGACGATTAGGAGGATTTAAGCCTCTTAAGCCCTCACTTAAATGGGGTTTGATGAAGATGTCCTATTGTATGTGCGTACAACTACACAAACCTTTAAATAGGACCAAATGATCGCGTTATAAGATGCCATTGTATTCTAATTCTAAATAGTATATTGGTGTCACAACGTTGTTGTGATGCCGGGGATTTTAACTTGAATTAAAACAGTTGAACAAATGACGACCTAGGATTCACAATAAGTAATTCTTTGATAAAAACAAAACTCTAGAAACTTTATTTAAACAGAACGTAAGTACAGCTTATGTACAAGGTACATATTAATAAAATGAGAATACAATAAAAAGGCTTCTTTCTTCAATAACATTCAGAGCAAATTAGAAACACAACCTATCATGAATACGACTCGTTCCAGACTGACTTTTGCGCGTCTCTTAATCGAGCGCCACCTATTAGACAAAAAATCCCTCTCTTTCAAATCAACCAATAGATTTGAAAACTGCAACTATGTTGCTAAGCTACAATAAGGTCTCGGGTAAAAACTGAGGCACTGTCAAGGATCTAGACTTTTTCATCTGCACACAAACTCGTGGGGTAAATCCTGAGGCTCAGTCAAGGGTTTAGATTTCCATTTGCACACATATAAATAAATCCAGAATGGCTTACGTGACAATAGGCTACAGTTTTTTAATAAAGTAACATTGAACAAGAAAAATTATTTTTAGAGAGTACTGAAGAGAGACATCTGATTGAAAGTATTTGACAAGTTTGTTATATAACCTCCCCATGGAAACGTCTTCTGGCTGTCTTTCCTCTTTTCAGTTTTATTTTCTCTTCCTTTCTCTTTCTGTCATTTTATCTGGTTAATTTTTTTTTTCCTAATATTTGTTTCCCTGCCTGTCTTTTTTCTTCCGTTTCTGTCTCTCTCTTTTTTGCCCTATCCATCTCTTCTCAACTTCTTCGTTTATGATATTCTCTCTTTCTTCTTCTTAGTGTTATTAGAGCATGGGTTGCCTGAGTCAGCCAGGAAAACCAATGACTTAGCAGAGCTCATGATTATCATGCATGACTAGATTGACCTAGGAACACGCGTAGGACATAATAATATTTTTTATGAATTGACGTCTGTATTTTATAAGATAAGAATTAATTGCTCCATCTTTCTAAGTCTTTCCTCTCTCTCTCTCTGTGTGTGTCTTACACTGCATTTTATTCTTTTGTAGCTCCCTCTATAACTTTCTCTGTCTCTCTCTGTTTCTCTCTCCGTCTCTCTCTTTTTCTCTTTCTCTCTCTTTAACTCTTTATCTATCTCAGTTTCTTTCTTTATGTCCCCCTCTTTCCAGTTCTCCCTCTCTCTCTCTCTGTATATTCTCACTCTATCTGTTTCTCTCTATGTCTCTCTCTCTCTCTCTGACTGACTATGACTTTCTATTTTCTCTCTCTATCTCTCTCTTATCTTAACTCTATTCTGCTCTCTTTTAGATAGGTAATAAACACAGACACAGGGTCATGTGATGTTTAGGACTTTTGTTTAAAAAAAAAAATCCCAACAGATTCCTGTTTTGTTTTTCACGTGTCTAAATTGAAGCTTATGGCGTCATCGAACTTTGTGTACGCGTTCAACTCTCCCAGCATGCACTTGGTTAATGGAAGCTTCTGGGTCAAACTCGTGTGCAACAATATTGTCTTTATTTTTTGACCTTCTCTTTCCTCTCCGTTGCAGGGTCAACGGTCATTGCGGAGCATCCCTGTCTAAAACAAGTTTAGTATCATTAAACAGGTTAAAACACGATGCGTAGGGGTCAGTTGGGGCCTTCTCAGCAGACGAGAGTTTCACAATGAGAGATAAGTTCCAGACTGCTATTGATGTGGTCATATTCCCTGGCATTTGACATTCACGTGGCCATGTGGTGATGACATCTTAAGCTAGTCTCATAGTCATAGCTCATAATAATTGTTATTACATGCGTCGTCTTGGGTGGTCCCTTCTAATTAGGAAAGTCAGCACCATTTGTATTATATCAATATTTATGACAGTGATTATATTCTATTTTATGCATATTTCTATCACCTTTTTTTTATTATTTGTTAACGCTTAATTCTGATCTTTGTCATGTAACTGTATGGTACATTAATGCAAAAGTCCAAAAGTTATCGTACGCTGTGCCAGCATTTTAAACATTTTCAATAATATTGACACATTTTTTTTTACTATTTCTCTTATCAGCTTATACATTTATTATGGGGAGAATGTGGAATCATCAAAAAAACGTCTTTAAAGTCTGCATCTATAGTCCTAACAATGGAATATTAGATACTCTGAGTACATTTATACACTTGGGGCGAGGTGGCTAAGTGGTTAACCCTTTGGCTTCCGAACCTGGGGTCCTTGGTTCGAACCTCGGGGAAAACTGGGGCTTTATATTTCGGGATTTTTCAGGCTCCCCTTAGTCCACCCAACTCTAATGGGCAACTGGCTTTAGTTGGGGAAAGTAAATGCCCGTTGGTCGATGCGCTGGTCACATGACACTGCTCCCCAAACAGTTGATTTATATCGCTGAGAAAAGATTTACTAGCTCTCTGGCGAGAAAACTCTAGGTTGACCGTAATCATTTCCAGAGTAAAAACAGGAATTAATTTACATTTGGCCACAGAAATAGATCTAGATCCACCATCGGTTTTGAAAGGATTATCGCGTTCTTGAATCGGGAATTCCCAAACGTAAGACATTATTTATCGTTCAGGAAAATTGTGCGCATTGCCTTGATGGCCTGTAAAGCTAGTTCAAAAGGCCTTTGATTGGAAAGTCAAAAAGCATAATAGAACTATAAATTCACTTAATTATGACACTACAGCTCTACAGGTTTCAAAAACTTTAAACATTGCTGCTCTAAAGGTTTGAAAAATGCTGGACACTACATCTCTAAAGGTTTGAAAAAGTTTGGACACTTCAGCTCTACAGGTTTTAAAAAATTTTGGACACTACAGCTCTACAGGTTTGAAAAAGTTTGGACACTACAGCTCTACAGGTTTGAAAAAGTTTGGACACTACCGCTCTACAGGTTTGAAAAAGTTTGGACACTACAGCTCTACAGGTCTGAAAAAAAATTGGACACTACAGCTCTACAGGTTTTTAAAAAGTTTGGACACTACAGCTCTACAGGTTTGAAAAAGTTTGGACACTACATCTCTACAGGTTTGAAAAAGTTTGGACACTACATCTCTACAGGTTTGAAAAAGTTTGGACACTACATCTCTACAGGTTTGAAAAAGGCTGAACACTACAGCTCTACAGGTTTCAGCTCTGTCATTATTTCGTGACTACCAGAATACATCTATATTTTTTAAATAAGTTTGTCTTTGAAGTAAATGACAACCTAAAGCTGAGAGTCTTTCAGTGTTACAGAAGTGAGGAGGGGGGGGTGAGAGAGCAATAAGGTGAGACCTCACCGACTCGCTCGCCCCAGGCAGCCACCAACCCTCACAACCCGCTCAAGCGATCTCGTTTCAAGATCCGCATCTTATCTCTGATTTTATTTGCGTTTCCCTGCCAGGTATTCTGTTGACTAAATTGAGAGTGAGATCTCTAGCGCTGAAGACATCCTCATTGGCTCTGCTCATAAACGCAGGTTGAAATGTTTTTCTGATTTTTTTATTGCCAAACATGCGGAACTAGGGATATACAGGGTATCAGTTTAGTAAAGCATTAATGATAGATCTTCAAACTTTGAACGTTTAAAAAACACAGTCGTCAAAATTAGAAAAGTTGTACTTGTTACTTTTAGTTTTTCAAAATTGTTTACATTTACTCAGACTTAGATCATTCGGCGCCGTTTAGCGCATTGGGCTGTACACTAATTTTGGGTCTTCCATGAACACACAACACCAAGTCATATTAGAATGACTTAGATTCAGTCTACCAAGTGTTAAAGCGTGGTTTGATAGTTGTGTAGTTGTATAGATTGGCTTGCGAGATCGTTCACACCACACTCACAGAAATATTCAATAAGTGAATAACGATAGTTGAACTTGAACTTATTTACACTTTAATACTCAAAAATAAGGACACAGTCAGAAATCGTGTTGCTAGTTCTAGGCGTCACGTCCGTCTCTATCTTTCGTCGTTATGTAATCCTAGTTTTTAATCCCTACGTCACGTCATTCTATAGATACCCGATTTTCCCAATACTTCTACGCGTCAAGTCATTACACAAGCCAGCCCCAACCCCACGTGAGAAACTAGGAGGGTTGAGCAAGTGACTCTCCTCTGTTAAGACCTACTTGATACAGAATGTCTAGAACATAATTACCCTCTGTCGTGGGCTATACTTGAAAAGAAAGTCGATGTAGACACAATTTTGTTTGAAATAATATAAGTAAAACAAGCGAATTGTTTTATTTTCCTAGATATGGCAAATGTAAGGGAAAAAAACGCAAATTCTTGCCATATTTTCATAATGTAAGATTTATTATTTCTTTTAGAATATTGAGAATCGGATGTTTTCTTTTTTACATATATATATATATATATATATTGTTCGTCCATCGTGGTTCGATGATGTCATTCAGGGGGCTGAGGGCTTTTATGCCTCCTCATGTCGCTGGTGAGACCTATGCGAGCCCGGAATTTTCGGCCGCACTCTGGGCAGGTAGTTCCAGCTGGAGCTAGTGTCGTTTGCCTTGCTTTCCTTCTCTGGCGTTTTTCTTTCGCCAGCGTTGTTCTTTTTTCCTCAGCAACCTGTGCGCCGGATCTCACAGCTCGGCACTATGATACTCTGTCTCCCAGGTGGCTAGGTCAATGTTGAACTCCTTTAGAGAAGCATTGCTATAAATAGTTATATTTTTATGTAACTATGATCATCCAGAATTGTCGAGCAATGTTACAAAAGGTTCGAGAAGAATTTAGAGACCTTATATATAGTGTGAGGGTGTGACGGTTAAGAAGGTTCGGATTCACAGTCAAGTCGCGGTAATCGCGTGGTCGAGAGGCCAAGTGCGGCTTAAGCTTGGCTTGGCTTGGCTACCTAGAAGGGGGCTCGAGGTTCGACACCCGTCTCGGGCAGAGTTGTGTTTACTGAGCGCCCAAAGGCAGCACGGTAAATCAGCTCCTAGATACCCCCTCTCCCCCACTGGTCCACAAATGAGATTGGACCTAAAGCGCTCTGAGCATGCTATAAGCATGAAAGTAACGCTATATAAAAGCTATAATAATAATAACTCACTTAACAACGAGTCAAAGTCAGCATTAAACATCCAGTCCGTTACAGCGAGTCCACTTACAAGTCGGTATGGAACAGAGAATCGAGTATATAAGTCCAAGAACGAGTTGAAAATATGCAAATTTAGTTATTGTCAATAACAAAAAAGTGTATCAATAAAATATTTTTTATCAAATTAGTTATTTAATTATTGCTAATTAATTTTTTTTATATAGATACGGTACGAGTGTAAACTTAATATTGAAAGAAAAAGGGTTAGCCATCGGCACCAAAATCAGACTGATGGCACCCTGGTCATGGAGACATTTCTATATGCTTGTGAGTTTTGGACGCTAACTGCAGAGCTAGAGAGGAGGATCCTAGCAATGGAATTGAGATGCTACAGAAGAATCCTAGGCATCACATTTAAAGACCGCGTCACAAACCAGGTGATTAGAGACAGGGTTACTGCAGCGATCAGACCCCATGATGACCTGCTAACTACTGTGAAAAAACGCAAGCTTAAAATCTATGGCCATATAACAAGATCTTCGGGACTCGCAAAGACCTTCCTTCAGGGAACAGTACCAGGAAAAAGAAGAAGAGGCAGACAGAGAAAGCGATGGGAAGACAACATAAAAGAATGGACGGGCCTACCATTGAAAGAAGTTCTAAACAGGGCAAAGGATAGAGAGGAATGGAGAAGGACGGTCTACAAGTTTTGCTTAGTGCCCCAACGGTCCACCAGTCTAAGGGATAGGTAACAGGTAACGAGTGTATACGACAATATGGTTATCAACGGTGATGCATTTGTACAATCGAAGTTGCCAATTGTAGGCTACAGTAGTGACTGTAATTGAAGAAATTGAAATTTCTTTTAATAAACCCTGATCCTTTGTTTTATTTTTTTATTGCTTCATCAATGTAGGGATTCCATGACAGATTTTCATTTACAAAACACCTAGGTATTTTGCGTTTTTAGTCTGTGTATTAGATGTATTTGGAGGCGCGGTGGCTGAGCGGCAAAGCGCTTGGCTACTGAACCGGAAGTCACGGGTTCGAATCCCGGTGAAGGCTGGGATTTTTATTTCGTGATCCTTGGGCGCCTCTGAGTCCACCCAGCTCAAAATGGGTACCTGACATTAGTTGGAAAAACGTTGTGCTGGCCACATGACACCCTCGTTAACCGCAGTCCACACGACTTACACATTCTTAGCAACGCGTGTATCTCACAGCCATCGATGTTAAGAACCACTGACTTGTTTCAGGATTGAAATAAGGGGAGGCAATGCAAGACTATAACAACGTTGTCTTCAGACGGGTAAAGGGGTGAGCGAAGTGTTTGGGGGGGTGGGGGGAGGGGTGCAGAAATGGAGGTGAGAGAACCTGAAGACTTTAATGCCTGCAGACTATACAGGCGGTAAGAAAAAAAAAAGCGCGTGCTACCTGTTACGTAGGTAAACCCCCCCCCCAACACCAAACATCCTTTTCCATTTTATATGATACACTGGCATCGAGATAGTTTTTTTTTGTATATGTTTATCAGTACAAGAAAATTGTGTTATAAGAGGTGAATATTTTTTGTAGTCGCTTATGAGGAATAAAAAACGCAGTACGTAGACACACATATGCGTGAAACTCAAACACTTTTTTTTTTGCTGTTTCGGATGTGTGTATTTATATATATATATATATATTTTGCATCTACAATCTCAGATTTTAATTTTGACCACTTCGGAAATTCCCAAAAGATGGCGAGTGTTATATGAAAGTTATCAACGGAAATTGTCGTTCTAAACATTGTTTCATTGCTCTAGAGATCTAGTTTCATTGTTTTTATATGGATCTATTCCTAATCTGCAATTCTTAAAGAGTTTCGGAAAATTCCATTAAGAATTTGATTATAATACATTTTGTTATAGTTGGTCGTGAAAATTATAATTTGAATGAGAACCATTATTTTTCAAGTATATGTTTGTGTATAGGGAATCGCATATGATTCATTCTATCATGGAGGTACATTGTAAATAATGATAATTCACTTTGAAGGGATTTGTTCTTCGTATGTGGTCACCAAAAATATGGATGTTTTACATGTATGTAATAGATTTTTTTGTTTAACTTTTCAGTGTGATTGTGTGTGTGTGTATATCTGTAAGTCTGCCCAAATTTCTAGCGTTTATCATTCGAATATGCTAATTGATTTTAAGGATGTATTTTCTTTTATGTAAACTGAAAGTAATATCAAACATAGAATTGCCTTGTAGGATTTTAAGATTAGTCATTCGACCTTGTGCATTCTAAATTGGAATTTCTTTGTATGAAGATATGCAATATAAATTTGGTCATTAGAATATAATTAAATTTAATGTTATTAATATTAAGTATCTCATTTCGATTTAAATTTTTATTGTAATAACAAAAAGAATTTAAAAAATGAGCTCATTGAAAAAAAAAAATAATTATGTGATTTTGACTTTAAAGGAGGGCCCCAAATTGTTGACATTCTTTTACTATTATTTGGGTCAAAACATTGACCCCAGCAAAAGCCATATTTGCTATATGTGTAGTAATGTTGAACTAACATCTAAATGCTGATTTTCTTTTAGATTTAAAATACAATAGGTAGTCTTGCATTGTACTTTTTTGTCTTCTATTAGTGTATTTAGTTATGTTTTGTTTTTTCTTACATAGATAAATTTGTTATGTAAACTATTAACCAGAAGATAGACAAATATGTAATAAATATATATATTACTATAACATGACTTTGACATTTGATAAAGCCTCATGTATTGATGTTGCAAATATCTACAATAGTACATTGTTTCTTTTTTTTTTTAGTATTATCTCCCTTACAGTTGTTTATTGTTTTAAAAGTGGTTTATATTTATGGAAAAATGGACTCACATAATTAATTTTAATAAACAAAACGGTTCTCTTTCATATGAAACAAAGTAGCCGTATCATCCTAATTTCACAAGCCACAAATTATAGTGGAACCTTATTTTAACAGCATTTTTTTTGTTACTAACCTTATATCACCTCGCTCGTGTCTGGATTCATTTGCACGTGTTTATTCTCCAACATTCATATTCTTGGATCAAGTTGAGTTTTTGCACAATGTGCCCAACGGAAACGCTTTGAGGACCAGCTTAGGCGCCATCTTGCCTTAGCTAACATAGAAGAGATCGCCTGGTTGTATGCGGCCTCAGAACGAGACAGCTGGATGTCACTCACAAAGGCCGCGGAATACACATTTGAGACCAAAAGAAAAACCGCTGTCGAGGAAAGAAGCAGACAGCTAAAACAAAAGCTAAATTGACCACCTGCGGACAATGGTTATGATTGCCCTGGATGTGTTAAATATGTAGGTCACTGCTGGGGCCACGTATCTATGGGAAATAGTGCATTCCTCATTAATCTTCGGACTCGCAGATTAAGCCTTTGTTATTATTCATTGTCGATGACAACTGGGTAAAAATCGTCCAGTCCTGTGTGTTGAATATTACTGATCTTGTAGTATTTATGGACATTTAATGCGCTAATGCTAAACTAAAGCGAAGAGACATTTTAAACGAAATATATCTAAAAAAAAAAAAAACAAGTGTCATAAACTGAATGTAAAAAAAAAATAACCTTTTATTGACCAAGCTTAGATACTTATTTAAAAGCATCTGCTCCAACGTATAGAGCATTCTGTAAGTAATTGTTTTTTAGAATGCACATTAAACGAACTGAGTAACCAAATATGTTGCATTTGCTTCAAATTTTAAAACAGCCAACCTGGCATGCTCGGCTTCCTTTTTGGCAGTAAGTGGTCACATATACCTGGTTTTAATTGTGAGTGGATAAAAAGGAGGAAGCCTCGGTTCCGTACGCTGGAAATCTGAAGGACAGATTTTATGGTCCGAGCACGAGTTGATGCCAAAATATTTTTTGTTAAATTTTGTTCAAACAGTGTTTAAAGACATATTTTATTCTTGGATCTCTGGCTTGGTCTACTTCTGCTTTAAAAAAATGTCTGTGATTAAACAGTCGAGCTGAAGAGTAGTCTTCTCTAAAATCAGTGGCTTTTAAACGGTCTTCAACAGAGGCAGTTTTTAGTATAGTCGAATCTTGCCTATAACCATATGTAAAAAAAGCTGCATAACTTTAAAGTGTTTAAGTTCCTTCACATATCTCTTGGTCTGTTTGACCGTTGAGTGCCACAAAAATCATTTGACCATCTTAATACATCTCTTTCTGTCTTCTGTCTTGGATAGAATCTCTTTTAATTGCAGACCCGTCAATTCTTTTATGTTGCCTTCCCATATCTTTGTCTGCTTCTTCTTTTTTCCTGGTACTGTTCCCTGAAGGAAGGTCTTTGCGAGCCCTGATGACCTGGTAATATTACCATAGAGTTTTAGTTTGCGTTTTTTTTTCAGTTAACTAATCCAGTCCATGTTTGATGTGGTCTTTGTAGCGAAATATCTTCTCTTTAGTGTATTTCATTGTGTAGTTTTTCTCAATGGTAAAAATAAAAGTATACAATGTAACTTGTTGATGTTTGAATTAAACAGTGTTGTGGCTCTTCCGCGGTGTAGAATACAATCAATGAAATAAACAGGAGGTAACCTTCAAACGCCTGCGAAATGCCAAAACAATCAATAGAGGTAGTCGACGCTAGTAATGAAAATAACACTTTTAATACTCAGGAAGGGACCCGTTGAATGTCCTCTATTCCTAGCCAGACGCTACACCGTGGATGCGCCATAACAATAGAACTCTCTACTCTTTTTTTTTTCCAACAGAAAGCCCAGAATTTTTGTTCTTTAAAAAAATAAACATTAATATATCTTTGTTTTACATTTATTTGCAGTTCTATTACTTTTCCACCAGAAGTTACTAGTAAAATGAAGGCAGTATATAGATCAAAACATACAGTCAACAAAAGTCAAGTCTAATTTTGGGCAGCTGTAATCATGTCTCATCGATACACTTCCAGTTCATACAACTATGCTTCTTCAGACACCAGAAAATCGTCTACATTGTCATCCACCTTAAGTTCCTCAGGAAATTCCAGGCCTCTTAGATCCGCAGTTGACACGACGACAAGGGCTCTGGCCACCGCACCTCTTTTGTCTTTGGGAGGCTCGTCATTGACCGGAGATCGGCGCGGGGTCACGTCTGCTTCGTCCTCCCGCGTGAGCTACTCCAGGACAAATTTTCTCAGCCCTAAGGATGCTCTGTCATCGAGGATGACTTCCGCAGGCGAGACATCGTCTGCGCGCGTTACGTCATCGTCAAGAGAGACGCTTTCAAAACGCGAGTCGTCGTTCCTATCATCGGTTTCTTCATCTGGAGCAACTGACAGGAGACAAAACCTGACCACCAACGATAGCGACGACAAAAAGACGCCAAGCAATGAAGTCAGACATCGCGAAGTGAACGTGGAAGACAAAGAAATGAAATCGGAAAAAAGCCTCGAAAATGAAAGCAAACCGGAAACGACAGAAAATGAGCCTCGAAGCAGACGTCGCGCAACACCGGAAGCGGTGGAGAGGGATGACTCTAGACCGAGCAGAGGTTGGAGGTCAAGGTTGATGCATTTAGACTTTTCCTCCAGCGTAACAGAAGACAATAAAACATTAAGTGGCATTACAAGTCGCAAACGAGCTGATGAATTAGGAAATATAGACCGAGAGGAAAAAACTGATTCGAGCCAGGAGCTAACTCACTCCTCGGAGTTGTCTTCCACGACAACTAGATCAGTTTCTCGGCAAGGTCAAAATGTGTACCTGGAGTCCTCAGAATCGAAAACGTCTGTGGAGAAGAATCGACACCAGAGTCTAGATAGTGTAGAGGCTCATAGTGAGACAAAGAAAGTTCGAGAAAGAAGGGCTTATGGGAAACAGGAGAGCAGCAAACGACCGGAAGTCGTTTCTGACATAAAAATTATTACGTCATTCCATGACGTCACAGAGGATAAACAAGCCGACTTGGTAAGTAGATCTCCGTAGTAAAAGAGTTAACATGGTTAAACCAAACAAAAAATAATACAAATAAAACAAAATACAAAAACTGGGAAATATAATAAACACCATATTAATATCTGATTTTTTCGAGATCTGATAATTGTTTTAACATGGATTGTTCAATGTATTCAAGCTTTGACAAAGGAAATTATAATATTTGTGCAAAACATTTTTATCGCTTTCTGAGTTATTGTATTTTACTTTAAACCCCAGTACCACCACCGACTAGTATATCACGTCTTTCCGTTTTCAATCTATTGACTTATAGTCTCATCACCACCTGTCTATTGACTTATAGTC
>JADKLZ010035479.1:2782-17749 GCA_021533235.1 Biomphalaria straminea
TTATCATAACGGCCATCGCATGCTTAATACATTTGATCCACTCTACTCAGTCAAAACCTAAAGTAGTTTGGTAGACATAATGAGTCTCGCCTGCTGTTAAGCCAGGGAAACCGATAACTTGGCAGATTTCAAGTCATTGATTAACATGCATGGCCAAATTGACCTATCGACACGTGTTGGACGTAATTATCTTCTGTTTTCTGAAGTGACGTCTGTATTTTATAAGATAAGATAAGATACATAGGTTTAAAGGTAACATATCTATCTGTCTCTTTCTCTCATATATATGGCTCCTCCTTTACATTTGCGACTCTGTATTATCCAGGGGCGTAGCTAGGAATTTTCCATCGTTTGGGTGCCCGGGGAACCTTGACCTCTTTGGGGGCCCCTGCATTTTAAGTAATATTTAATTTGTTATGTAAAAAACACTTATTTATTTTTATTATAAATATAGACAAATCAACTTGTGATGAAATGCAATAAATTTAGCAGACTTACGTACTAAGATATGTATGTGCTTTTTGTCAAGTGGGTGCCCGGGGGGATTATACAAATATATTTCCAGTTTATGTATAAATTCTGGTTAGTATGTGCGTGCCTCTGTGGGATATTATTAAACTGTATCATACTAGTATATATATATTAGTATATATTCTCTTACTACGTCTGAAGCAGTACTTCTGATTAATTAAAATTTTCTTTTACCCTTCATCAGAAGGTCCGTACTATAATTAATTAAGCCAAGCCCACAGACTTCCTCCTAGATTGCATTCAACCATACCGTCCCTCTCCCCACAACTCCATATCATTGTTATTTACTGCTATCAACTTTCCTCCTACATTGACCAAAGGAATTCATTTTTTCCTCTTGGATCTCGAGGGGACGGAACCGCAGGTGCAACGTCAGTAAGTTATTGCCCTTGGTGCCGGCATATAAAAGGAAACTTGGAGGAGATAAACTTACACGAATAGCCAACTAGACAGACATACACACAGACAGACTGTGACAGACACACACACACACAGACTGTGACACACACGCATATTTAGATCAATTACAATATACTGAGCTAAGAGAAGTACAGGCAGAGACAGTGATTTAAAAACAAAAAAACTTAATGAATTTTTAAAATGTTCACAACTAATTCACTTTCATTTAGATGTCTTTACAAAATAAAACAGAGAACTATTGATGATCTAAACAGCTGGAACAATAACACCGATGTTAGCTTATTTTAAGCATAGTGTTTGACTTGAAAAAAGCGCAAACTTCTTTTTAAAAAAAACTTTTAAAATATTTTTTTTATTTTATCTAATGTATAAAGATTCGAATTGAAATGAGATATAGTAGTAACAAGATGAAATAATAATATAAAGAAATTCTACATATTACTGTCTCGCGTCTGCCTGGTCGAGTGGTTTGCGCGCTGGACTGTCGTTCGGACTTATCGTTAGTCCCGGTTTTTTCCTTTCCTTCCTCTAGCCCACATTTAGCTGCTGAGCTGTAAGCTCTTTTGCAGACTGTGCCAAGGAAATATTGTGTGCTGTTCTCTTCAGTTGTTCAGCATTGCCGTATAAGGTGTTGGTAATGTTGGGTTGTAGTAGTAGTAGTCCCGGGTTCAAACCCTGCCCGCCCCCATCCCCCGGGAAGGTTTGAGCTAGGAGGTATAGTGTCTTCAACTCTGAAGGAACATACGAAACATGTGAAACATAAAATGTCTCTGGTTAGTCTCATCTTCAACCTTCACACCAGACCAGCTTTTGATTTCTTCAGAATCAATTCAGCCTACACAACACAAACTATCCGCTCCCCTTTTATTAAATGCTATACCCCATAAGAAATACATAAAAAAGAGAGGTGATCGTCTCAGTAAAAATAAAAAACCCTCGTATCCTCCCTAACTCTTTACCAAATCCGCCGATTCATGTCTCTACAAATCCGCATCGCTAATTCAGGTAGGAATCTGAACATAAGACATTGGTTAAATGTCTGGTCATGTAGGCTTCAAGCCGTGGTCACTCGATTTGTTACTTTGGTGAGCTTACTAATGCGACACGGAAAGTTTGGAGAGGGGGAATTTTTTTGTACCTAATTAGAGAAGTCTTAGGAGTTAGTTCTTTTCCATTTGTTTCTTCTATGTGTTTGGTAAGACAGAATAAAACCTAGATCAGCTATAATAAAAAGCGTAAGATAAACCTAGACAACAAAAGTAAAAGAAAAACAACCTAGATACCACGGCAATCAGATGCAGATGTAAATCCCTGGTCTCCAACGCGTGAGAGCTCCAATCTATAAATAAACACAGACATTTAGGCGCGCGCTTTACCGAAAGTGGCCCGGAGAGCCGTTGCGGTGTTATTTGCATATTTTAAGTGGGACGCACGGCCATCACTTGGCCATTTCATGTCAACTGAGAAAACTCCTTCCTTTTTATTTGACTCACACTTTGTCTTCCTCTTCTTCGTTTCTTCTTTTCCCTTGCTTTCTGCTATGTTTGTCCTTTCCTTCCATCCAGCTCTTCTGAAAGCCTCATTTTGCGTTTTACGAGTTCGCTCCCTTTCCTCTTTCGTCTCGCAAATTTTCCAGCCAGCGGTTTTAATGACGTAAACATAGCGGGAAACAAATTATCTCTAAAGTCTGCCATTAAAATGTTTAAAAAAGTGAAACCGGAACAAGTAAACAACTGAGACGAAACAATTTAAAGGAGAGGATTATTTTGCTTTGTGTTTTAATGAGAAACCTGAAATCGTTAAGTCAATAAATTAATGAGTTACAAACATTGAACATGGGCGTTAATTACATTTTTTTAACCCGACTAAAATGTTATAAAAAATATTGTTTAATATTAAAATTTGGAAATAAACAATAGACCTGTAATGCTATTTAGAACTTTCTGTATAAACATTGCGCAAACAACACGCATTGGAGCAGAATTACATGCATCGATTGTCGTAAACAAAAGTCAGAGACTGTAGCAAATTCAGTTACGGCAAGTCTCGGCTACGAGATCAAAACGAGATGTTGAAGAAATGAGCGCATAAATAATACTAATAGTCTTGGGAAACATATGTATACGTTACCATAGTAACACGGCGTGTGCTAACTTGTGGTAGCTGTTACTTTACACACAAGCAAACAAATAAAACAGCATTAAACAAAGATCTAACGTTACTTAAACAATGATGCAACCTTATCTGCTCAGCTTAGCGGTGTTTCGTTTCAACTTGATCCTACTTTTGTTTTCGACATTTTACTTTTTAATTATTTAAAAATAATTCTGTGAAATGGTAGAAAGTAGATTCGCAGTCGATTTTTGTTTTTAAGTCTTGAAAATCAGATTGGATGACACATTGTGAGCCTTTGAAATAGCTAGATGCTCCGGGACTTAAGGTCCATTGAATATTTCGTTAGAAGTAAGACACTCTACATAGTACAGACTTTCTTTTACTCTTTCTGTAGGTCAAAATAGTAAATGTTTCAACAACTGTCACATTTCAGTCATTCTTTTTCTTCTATGAGTTTCTTTTTTTTTATACAAGGCAAAATGAAATACAAAATACAGATAATGGTAATAGAAGAAAACATTAATACAATCTTATCGAACAGTTCAGGAAACAAGACTTGGGCATTTTAATTGGTTGATTCTATATTTTATTTTTAAAATTGATTAATTCTATATTCTATTTTGAATTTTTTTATTCTGTATTTTATTTTTTAATTTGCTGATTCTGTACTACAACATGGCATTACGTCTTATCTTATCTCCACCATCTTATCTTATGTCATCTTATCTCTTCTCTTATCTCTTCTCTTATCTCTTCTCTTATCTCTTCTCTTATCTCTTCTCTTATCTCTTCTCTTATCTCTTCTCTTATCTCTTCTCTTATCTCTTCTCTTATATCTTCTCTTACCTCTTATCTTATCTCTCATCTTATAAGTCAAAAGATAAGATAATTACGTCCTGCATGTATCCGTGTAGAGACTTTAACTCTGCTCAATCCTTCGTTTTCCTGTCTGATTCAGGCAACCCACTCAATTCTCTAATTTCTCCAGGGAAGTTCAGAAGGAAAAAAATACAATTAACTAATACATATTGACCTTGACACGGTTCCAAATCCGGCATGGTAAATGACCTTTATCTAAAACTATGTCATGCGTGTCGAAAAAAAAATCGTGTCCACCGTCTTGACCCCGTTTGGCTTACTATTTTCTTGTCTCTCTATATGTTCAGTTTGTAATATAGGAGATAGATCTTTAAGCGCTGACTCAGTTTGTAGACAGATAGTAAGTCAATTTCGAATATTTTATGAAGTACGTGACTATTTGTTCAGTATTCGTGGGATGATACGATGACACAAATTAATTGATTTATTTCTTTGTAATATGGATCAATATTTCTCGAAAGACTTTTAGATTTTTGACGAGGGTGTCATGTGGCTGACTGCAATCAGAGGCGCCCGAAGGTCCCGAAATTAAGAATCCTAGTCTCCACGGGGATTCGAACCCCGGACCCTGGTTCGGAAGCAAAGTGCTTTACCTCACAGCCCGCGCGCCTCCCCACTTTAAGGTAAAACATAACAAAACATTATCAGATTTTGACATTTGAACTTTGACTTTCAAATGACATTATTTTGACTCTCAACTGTTAGGACTCTGGTGAACAGGACAGGAGCCATCCCTCTCAGGACCTACACATCAGGACCCACCCCTCTCAGGACCCACCGCTCTCAGGACCCACACATCAGGACCCACCCCTCTCAGGACCCACACACCAGGACCCACCCCTCTCAGGACCCACACATCAGGACCCACCTTTCTCAGGACCCACACATCAGGACCCACCCCTCCCAGGACCCACACACCAGGACCCACCCCTCTCAGGACCCACACATCAGGACCCACCTTTCTCAGGACCCACACATCAGGGCCCAACCCCTTTAAAATAATTATTCTGAACGTTAAATATGTCATTCACGATTTGATTTCATTCGCAAAACATTTAGTGTCAGATATTTCTCTATCATGGATTTGACATTTTCTAAACTAATTATTTCGAGAGCCTGAGAAACAGTGGTGGTGGCTGTCTATTACAACTTAAACCATGATCAGATAACGGCTGGAAACCAGTAAACGAAATGTTTTCTTGGACTATCATTACATATGATTGGCAAGTTTATTCCCAAATCATTTTGTATGACATTGTTTTAATTGGCAATCAGACTGCTCTAATAAACAAACAGTTTAATGATCAAATAACTAATAGAGTGGGATGTATTTGAAATGAACTGCATGGTTACCTATCAAGGTGGCACGAGTTCGAACCCCAACTAGAGATGAGTTGTGTTTGCTAAGCGTCTAAATGCATGAATGGAAACCTCTTATATGCCGTCGCTAATTATAAGTCTATAAAAAGGATTGGACCTTAGTGCACTGAACTTGCTATAAGCCTAGTATTATATTCTTAACCACTTGAATAAACAGCCCCTCTCTCTCTTCTTATCTTATCTTATCTTATCTTGTGGGAAGCGTGGTCGAGAGGCTAAGTGCGGACTGAGCTTGACTACCTAGAAGGAGGCTTGAGGTTCGACACCCGACTCGGGCAGAGCTGTGTTTACTGAGCGCCCAAAGGCAGTACGGTAAACCAACTCCTAGATAGCCCCTCCCCCCCCCCACTGGTCCACAAATGAAATTGGACCAAAGCGCTCTGAGCATGCTATAAGCATGAAAGTAGCGCTATATAAAAGCTGTAATAATAATAATAATTATCCAGACGTTACTTCAAAATATACGCACACACAAACACACAATACATTGTCTTCCCACACATCCCACACACAAACACACAATACATTGTCTTCCCACACACCCCACACACAAAGCATGTCCTCCCACATATACAAATCAAGTACACAATAATTATTAATTTGTAAAATGGATCACACATCCATCTTCACCTATCCAATAGTCTGTTGGACCGTTGGGGCACCACACAAGATCAGTTGACCATCTTTCTCCATTTCTCTCTGTCTTTTTGCCTTGGGTCAATTAACTTGATAATTGTACTTTGCAAACTACTTCATACTTGTATCTAAAGTAACAAAGATTAAATAAATTGACATTACGTCACAACTTTAATGTCGCATTCTCTTCCACTCTGTTTACCCACTTCCCACAGCTTTCCAACAAGAAGTAGCAATATGGCTTCCATTTAGTCACAGGTTTTTACTGTTCGCTCTCAAAACATTTCAAACAATCATTTTCTTTTTTTTTTCCTCCTTGCTACCTACGTATCCAATTCTAAGCCTCCCTCCCTCTCTCCTCCCTCTCTCCTCCCTCTCTCATTCAAACTCGGCACACACACGTAGAAGATTGATGGTATAATCATACACTCCTCTCTCTCCTCCCCCTCCCCTTCTGTGTTTCACCAGAAAGATCTACCCCAGTAGATCAACTTCGTCTCTATCTCAACACACGCGCGCACCGACACAGACCCATCAGTTTTATTTCAACGCTTTATTCATCCTCTTGGTTCCCCCCGCTCGCCCGCGGCCCCCTGTAGGTCTCATCCCCCCCCCACACACACACGCACACACACACACGCGTCCATACCACTTTATTTTTTACTAGTGTCGATATTCGACCAAAGGCCATCCGTCACACGGACCAATTCATTGCCGGACGTGACGAAAGTTTTTAAAAACACAGATGACCCACTCCCTATTTTTTTTACTCCATATTTGGTTCGCTTAGTCAACACCGCTTGGACAGAGAGACCTCTGTTGATGTGTTGGACTGACCCATAGGCGTGGGCTTCCACTGGTTAAAAGAAATAGGGAAAAGTCGCCACACTATTCTAGAGATCTATATTATGTACATAAAAAAGATTTCACGTACCGGTATATACAATTGTATCAGTTAGAGATAAGTTTATATCGCATTGAATTTTAGGCGTATAATATTACGAAAGCTTTGGAAAATATTGTCTGTCTTGTGTAATTTTAAATATTCCAAAATCAGTTTATAAATTCATTGTCAAATCCTGGGTGGAAAATCATGAACACAGATCTCGAAAACAGCTCTAACGATTTATCTAGAAATATTACAGCTGGTGTATATCTTTTGGACAAAAAAATGCTAGTTATGTCGCCGCAATGAGAAAAACTCTAGTTTGACCATTTTAATTTTTCAAAGTATTAGTTAAAAAAAATAAGTTCAATTTGGCTATTGTATTGCATTTTCTAAGTCCCAACCCTTGCAGCTTAAGCAGCAGTAGACACAGCCAAGCACCGAGGCTAACTCTAGTCCAGCACAACAGCATGAGATTGATAAAGGACATAGGTGTTGAACCCAGGTAGTGCCGTTGGTTGACTTCTCGACCATCAGGCAAGGCCATAAAATTTCGTCTCATTGATTGAAACACATCATCAGAGAATCCACTCATCGAGCATGCGCACCTTGATCAGCAGACGCCATTTAAAAAGACAATGTCTGTTGTTGATGTGAAGGGGAGAGAATGTGGAAGGCGAAGGGAAGGAACTCTTGTGTGAGTGAAAGTATCTTTTTTTTATCTCCCGGGGATCATTCTCAGTTCTCAGCTTTGTACCTGTTCTTTACTCCAGGTATCCGAGTCTAAGACAGGGGGGCCCCCATTAGCCCTCGGCAATGTGGCACAACATTAATCAATCCACAGCCAACACAATGGCACCCTGCGGGGTGTACAAGAAACTTTTAAAAAAAAAACTCTTTGATTCTGTTTGTGTTTTGAGTAGTGCGTGCGCTGTCGCGTTGGTTGTCTCTTAGGCTTAGCTGCACTAACTATTGTTTGAGCCTCCTGCGGAGCCAACTAATGGCTCATATTAGACGTTATGACGTCCAACACGTCATCACATGTTGAATTTGTTAGGACGTGGAAGAACAAGAGTGAACTCTTGATGAAGGCTATAGTAAACCCAGTGGTCCATGACCTAGTTCTACTTTACACAATTAGCAATCAGAACTCTGTGATAACTAGTACGCCCATTAAGTCCAATGATCCTCACACTGTGAGCTGAAGTAACATAGAATAGTACTTTATGAAGAACTAGAGGAGAATTTTGATGAAGAAGATATTAATGATTAAACCGACTGGTCCATGGCCTTGTCATATTTTATACAATGTAATACCAATAATCCTTACTCTTTGTTTATTATGACAATCAGTGCCCCCAAGAAGTGCTTCTCAGCCTCGCCAAGGCACTTGGGTAGAAACGGTTATTAGAAGAGACAATTAATATATAGGGAAACAAAAGGTTGTCAATTGTAATTAAACTGAATTTCCATTAGATTGGATCATAAAAATTATCTTATCTTATCTCATCTAAAAACGAACCCAAGGACCGAGTCCGTTGCACTGGCGGGATGGAAGAAAGCTTTGAGAATCAGTGTACTGCAAGTGTAAGTACTGCGCTGTTACAACATGAGTCTTTGCAGAAACTATATAGGTTAGTTTTTGTTGCGCGGTAGATTCAATCACGTGACTCTAGTGCGTAGCTTTGTCTCAAGATCATCTCGTAATTGAAAACATAAAAACATTTGTCTTAGTCGGAAACTGTACATTCTAGAGATAGGGCATGACTGTCTATTGCTAAGGGCGTGTGGCTTTAAAATCTAAAACTTCACAAGAAATGGACACTTCAAATCATAGCAATAAAAATGAATGGTCATGCTTTAAATCTAGGACAGTGGAAGCAACAGGAATAGCTCCATTTAAAGGAGAGACATAGACACTGATAGAGGCTGAGTTTTCATTTATTATATAACGTTTATTGGTTGATCCAACAATTCCTGTGTCTTTTATAATTTACAGATGATGTGGAACAAAAAAGAAAAGTGCCTGACACATTTATTATGATTTATGTGACTGTAAATGATGTAGCATCGCTGTGACCACACAAATAAGTAAATGCTACAATAAATCTTAAAGTCTCTACGTACATTTTCTCAATTAGGTCAATTCATAGTTCTTCTACATTTTAGTTTTCTGTATACTTAAATTACATAGAAACTATTAGGCTAAAAGCAGAAAAACAAAAAATCAGAAATACAATTCTTATCGCTGTGTATAGCATTAAAACTATTTATCTTAGTCAATCTAGTTTTTGTTCTGTCAATTTCTCTCTTTCTCCTCTCTTCTTGCCTCTCTGTTCTCTCTCTCTCTCTCTCCCTCAGCCTCTCCTAGTTCCCATCATTCCAACACTCCGTCTCTGTGTGTCCAAGGTCAGTGCCCTAAGACGTATGAATCTGTCAGTAGCAAGATGTCTTCATTAAGACAGCGCAATCTTTCTTGTTCTTTTTTATTTATTTTAATCTTTTTTATTCTTCTTCTCACTAACATTCCGGTCAAAGGCGGCGAAATCTATTTTGCTATAGTGGGGTGCATGCGCCATGTCCTAAACCTGCACTAGACACAGAAAAATAGAAGTTGATCAAGGATAAAGGCCCAAATAGTTCAAGGATAAAGGTCCAAATAGTTCAAGGTTAAAAACCAAACTACTTCAAGGATAAAGGCCCAAATAATTCAAGGATAAAGGCCCAACAAGTTCAAGGATAAAGGCCCAAAAAGTTCAAGGATAAAGGCCCAAATAGTTCAAGGATAAAGGCCCAAATAATTCAAGAATAAAGGCCCAATCAGTTCAAAGTTGTTCGACTATATTCTTGCTTCACTTGCTATATTGAGGGGATGCAACTGATCGTTTACTATCTGTAAGATACCGTCAATCTACCCTGGCTGTTGATGTTTGGTCAAATAGATCTGTTTGTAAAATATTTGTATCTTGTTGTACATGTTCCGCATGTTACTCTAGACTTGATATAATGTATATCATAGCTCCGGCCTCCCGCAGGACGAAGGGGGATGGCAGCGGGCAGGGAATGAACCCGGGACCATTGAAACGACCGAACGACAGTACAGCGCGCTAACAGCACGACCAGGCAGCCAATTTATATATATCAGTGAGACCTTCGATTTGTTTTACGAAGAGGCCATACAGCCTTGGGTCTATATCCTTGATCATGTTTTTATTTTATTCAGTGGAATATGAATGCGTTGATGTTGTTCATGTTTGCATCTATATTGTTATTTTTATAGAAGTAACGTCTTGGTTGGCAATTGTAGTCATACTGAATTTCCTTTTGTTTGGGCCAATAAAATAAAATCTTGTCTTTTCTTATCCTATTGTATCTTATATTAATTTTTACAAATATTATTACTTAAGTCTACCACATTTATTTCATTTGAAGTTGATTTTGTCTACATTGTAATAAAAGTTATACTTCGTATTGTCCACAAAGAAGCTAGTCAAGTCATCTCAAGGTTTACAAGTGAAGTCTATAAAAATACGCCTCTAAAGCGGTTTAGTTGTCTACCAGTTGTTTGGTGCTTCAAGTTAATAACCGTCCACTACAGTTGGCAAATTGTATTTTATCTCATAAAATACAGACGTTACTTCCAAAAAACAAAGAAGATGATTACGTCCTACGCTTCATGCATCTAGTCATGCATGTTAAACAATGACCTAAATTCTGCCAAGTCGCTGGTTTTCCTGGCTCACTCAGGCAATTCATTCCTTGCTCTAATAGCGATAGGGAAGAAGGAAAAATTTGTACAAATTTGTCCTAGCATATGGAATGAGGAATTTACCTTTGTCTTTAAGTTTTTCTGAGTATTTTATTAGGTATTGTTTTTGTATTTGAAGATTATGGTTCAGTGTTTTATGTATTATTGTATATTATCGTAGTAAATCTTACAGTGTAGCTGACTGGCCGTGTGATATGCACATCAGAGTGTCTTCACTTCACTCTGCCTGCTTCTATCCCCTGCCGTTCTGATGGAGCTTAGGGCTGTAAGTTTAAACAAACAAATAAAACATGCCAAAACTTTCGTGCTGAATTATATTTTTAAAAAGTGTTTGTAACCTAAAGAAATATGTTCGAGTTCTCCCAACCGTTTGGTCGAGTACACAACAATCAGGAGTGCGAGTTTCCCAGGCTAGAAAGATTTCTCTACTTTATTTGTAGGCTTGTCACTTTTGTGAGTCTATCGCATTTGTATGTCTATCACTTGTCCAGGCCCATCACATCTGTAAATCTACCACCTCCGAATTTGTACTTGTGCTTTGCATGTCTAGTGTTTCAAATGTACGGTACACCAGACTCGTCATTTTATTTAAAATTTATATGCTCACAATGACTAACTCTCAATAAGCTATTGCATTACTTCTAGGATAAAATAATAGCGTATAAGGAAAGCAAAACGCATGGCATTGCTAAAAAAAAATTGTAAAGATATTTATAGTCGCACAGATTTATTATTGTTAGTCTGAAATAGTCTAGATCTATTAAAAATTTAATTACAAAACTGATCGAAACTAATTGGTACAACTATACTTATTATTAGCTTTTTTAAAGTATTTGTTTATGTTGCTTGTTATGGTCTCTGGTCTTTGAGTTTCTTTGCCTGTCTTCCTACCAAGCTAACAAACTCTTCTCTTGTATTTCTAATTCCAACAACACTAACACAACTCTATGCCAAGAGAATCGATCTGCAGTACTTTCTTTATATTTTGTGTAAAGGTAGACGTTAAGACCACAAAATACATATACCTGGGAGTGTTTGAAACAGAAACGGTGAAGATCTAAGGCCCTAGCTCGCGGGGATATCAGAACTAATGTTGCAATAATACTCGCGCTAGCTTTGAGCCACTCAACGGTGATTAGAACAATGTTTATTTCAAAACTCCTTTCCCCGTCTCCTCCGTGTTAGAACAAGATGAACAACTCCTCTGAGACCTGATCAAATGGTAGTGTGATATTTGTCTTTGACGTAAGAGACGCCTGAGCCCAGGTAAGTTTATTTAGTGGAAGACTTGGCTGAATTGAGGAGTGGGAAAGGTTGAGGTCTGTCTTAGTCCTTGAGGTGCCATTGTTGACAGGAAAGAGTTGCTGAACTTGACACTTAGCAGTCTGGAGAACTGTTTACTTCCGGTTATGTATGTATTGACTTGAAAACAAAATGAATGACCTCTTTAAGTAATTGTGATTTAATTAGAAAAAAAAAAAGTAAAGGTATCCTTTTAGACTTTGTGATCTGTAGGGCAGAAGGTGTAAAGGTCATCTGTTTCTGTGGTTGTCACGGATGAATGTGTGTATGAATGTATAATCTATTTTTACATATGCGCGAATGAAGAGTGTTAGTTGTCAGAGAGGGTCCAGATTGTTGTGAGATGCCGTATTGGTTATTAAAGTTTCTCTGTTTGATCGAGTGTTACTTGTTTATTTCGTAAATACAGCTGAACCAGGGACAGAGGCGTCCATAGAGGCACCGTCCCTCAAGGGTGGACTTAGAGGCGTCCAAAGAGGCACCGTCCCTCAAGGGTGGACTTAGAAGCGTCCAAAGAGGCACCGTCCCTCAAGAGTGGACTCAGAGGCGTCCAAAGAGGCACCATCCCTCAATGGTGGACTTAGAGGCGTCCAAAGAGGCCCGTCCCTCAAGAGTAGACTCAGAGGCGTCCAAAGAGGCACCGTCCCTCAATGGTGGACTTAGAGGCGTCCAAAGAGGCATCGTTCCTAGAGAGTGGACTCAGATGCGTCACCAAAGAGGGAAAGTTTCCGTGATGACTTAAAAGACTCAGCAATCTCAATTACTTACTAACTCTGTATTAGGATTCAAACTCAAGGCGTTTCTTGATACTCAGATCAAGCACGCAAATCGTTTTACATATTTAACAGTGTTACGAATTTGGTAATTAATAAGTCTTGCTAATTTTGGTAATCAATAAGATTAATGAAACAATACTCTACAAAATATAATGTATATGTGTCTTAAAGTTTTAATCTACATAATTTACAACATTTAATCTCACAAACAAAAGTTTTAATTAGGAAAAAAAAACAATGTTGTCGTCAATGCTGTTAATTGCCTGAATTTGTTTTAAGAATCGAGAGGAACTAATTTAAGAGAAACATTAAAAAAAAAAAAAATGTTTGTGAAAAATTTGATGAATAGTTCCGAATAACATGTGCCAGCCAATCAAAAAGATGTTGTAAAAATAGCAATGGACATGCGGTCATTTGCTTCCGGATCATTGGAATAATTGAACATTGAGACAAGAGACGCTAAGGGCAACAGCAATTTTCTTTAACTGTAGGTCATTTTGTTAGAAACTTGTAAAAATCGACGTTCAAATTTTACGTATTTATTGTAATTATTTTCAATGTCATTAACTAATATGGAGTTACAAATTTTATTTGATAAAACATGATGTATATTAAATCTTATAGAGACGGCATGTTCATAAAAATAATACTTACCAGTATCACATGGAAAAGAGCATATAACGTTAAAGGTCAAACCTCACTTCAGCGCAATATAATATATAATTTAGAATACACAAAAAAAAACAAAAAAAAAACAGGAAGAATGAATTAAAATCGGAAGTAGTTGTTCAGAAATTTAAGAACATCACAGTACAGAAGCATACATAAGATTTATCTGTTGCTTTGTTTATTTTCTCATTAAACCCTGCACAAGAAGTAAACGGAATTAATTTTAAAAATTGGATTTTGGTTGAAATAGGAATAAAAAAAAAACGTTTTCGGTAAATTTAACCTCTAAGTTTTCGATCGCCAAAGGTGCTAAGTTGTTTTTCTTTCGCAGCTAGTGTGAGAAGTCACTTCTTTATGGTAGATACATAGATCAGCTCTCATTACCTTATATATATATATATATATATATAGAGAGAGAGAGAGAATGTACCATATTCTTGGTTGCCTAATGACCAGTGCCCTCCTTCGGCGTCGGTTTAACGTCTTATGTTCCTGTAATGTAATGAGACGTTTGGAAATGATTAAAACTGATTGGCTTTCATTAATGCATCAATCTTTTTATTCCCGCAAAACGTTGATATGGCGCAGGTGTTGTTTAATTTAGTGGATTTAAGCTCAACGAATATCTTTCCTTATCTTTTAAATTACAGACGCTTCGTTAATCTAGTCATGCATGTTGATTAAAGACTTAAACTTTAACCCAATTCAATATTTTTTTTAACCCTTCAAGTGCTGGGCTGTTTTACAATTTAGAGCAGACAAAATGGAATTACATTTCTGATGTTTAGAGTCTAAACTACTACACGCGTTATGAGGGTTAAATAGTTCAGACTATTGAAAAAAAAGCCTATATGAATAAGTCTTAGCATATGCAATCAGTCATTGGTTTTCATGACTGAGTAAGGCAACCTGTTCTGTACCTTAATCTCATTAGGGAAGAGGGGCACTTGTATGAAGTTGTCCTAGCATATGAAATTAGAATGTGCCTTTCTCCTTATGTCTCAGAGGATGGATGCTGATAGAGCGGTTGGCGCGCTGGTCTATCGTTCGGATCTATCGATAGTCCTGGGTTCAAACCCTTCCCGCTCCCATCCTCCACCGTCCTGCGGGAGGTTTAGACTAGGAAGTAAACTGCCTTCAAATTTGAAGGAACATCCGAAACGTGTAAAATATTTTACAAACATTTTATTAGGTTGTGTTTTTGCGTTTGTAAATTAGTTTCAGTGTTTAGTGTTTAATTTATTATTTCTACTTACTGTGACGTCCTGAGTCTCTAGTCTTGATACTATTTTTAAGCAATAATTAATTTTTTTTTGGGTGTAAAAAAAAAATACTCAGTCCAAATAAAAAAGGCTTATTAAAGATGTTTATCTTTAGTGGAAAAACTCTAAATAGCTATCTTTTTATCGTATCAGATGTACTAATAATAGTGCTGAAGTGTTGATTAATAACTAAGAAATAAAAGACACTCTAGACCAGTGATTCTCAAACTGCATTCCTCGGAGACCTATTGCTCCATGCGGCCTGAATGGGTTTTTCTCCAATTAACTAGTAGGCCAAAGTGTTTCACTAAATGCTCAGAATGTACAAAGTGTTTCACTAAA
>JADKLZ010035480.1:0-16571 GCA_021533235.1 Biomphalaria straminea
TTGGTCTAAGCTGCCCACAGGTTGTGACGTAACAACGAGCTATTGGTCTAAGCTGCCCACAGGTTGTGACGTTGCAGGTCAGTGATCAGGCCTCCTGTAACGAGTGATATCTGTGTCTCTATTTCTCTTTGTCTTTCGCCATGGATAGAATTTCATTCAATGACAGGTCTGTCCCTTCTTTTTGTCTTGTCTTCCCATTGTTTTCCCTGTCTGCCTCTTCTTTTTATGGTCTCGCTAAGACCTTCCTACAAGGAACAGAACCAGAAAAAACTATCTATACAATTAAAACAAATCTTATTGTTATTGAGGGTCGTTGACTTGTAGCCAGAGGCGTAGCTAGGAATTTATTATTATTGGGAGCCCCGAGGTCTTGATCTCTTTGGGGGCTCTGCATTTTGCGTATTATTTAACATTTAATGTAAAAAAGCGATCATATGGGGGCCCTCTCAATTGGGGTCCCGTGAAGATTTTGTATTTTAGCCCCCCCCCACTTCTCCCCGCCCTAGCTACGCCACTGCTTATAGCATCGAACTGCTTGCTGACAACTAAACCACTGTTGGCGTATTATATTTTAATTTGTACAATTTGAAATAACTTGAATAAATTTTTTTCTGAACAGTAGTAAATATTACTTTTATTATAAATACAGGCAAATCAACTTGTGATGAAATGCTATAAATATAGCAGACTTAGGTGCTAATATAAAATGGTATTTCAAACAAAATCTCGTTGCATTAACGCGTCCTTTCAGTCTCAAACTCTGGCGTCGTCTGTTCTAGCTAAGGCCATTGACGACAACGCCTCTTTTCTTGCATCAGAACCAATCGCTAACCTCTTCCCACCGTCACCATAGAAACATACAAACACACACACCATAACACTAATTATGGGTGGGAAGCGTGGTCGAGAGGCCAAGTGCGGCTTGAGCTTGGCTTGCTTGGCTACCTAGAAGGGGGCTCGAGGTTCGACACCCGACTCGGGCAGAGTTGTGTTTACTGAGCGCCCAAAGGCAGCACGGGAAAACCAACTCCTAGATACCCCCTCCCCCCACTGGTCCACAAATGAGATTGGACCAAAGCGCTCTGAGCATGCTATAAGCATGAAAAGTAGCGCTATATAAAAGCTATAATAATAATGATTATCTTATAAGTTACAGACGTTTCATCAAAGAAGATTATCAGGTTCTTCACGTATCCTCGTGTTTCACTATTCGTGCCAACTAACTAGAGACGTAAAATCTGCCTAGTCCTTGGTTTTCTTGTCTGATTCAGGCAACCCGTTCTATCGTCTTCTGACACTAGGAATGAAGGGTCACTTATATACATTTTTCCTAGCATGTGGGATAAGAAATGTGTCTTTATCATAACGGCCACCACATGTTTAATAAATTTGATCCACTATACTCAGTCAAAACCTAAAGTAGTTTGGTAGATGGACATAATTAGTCTCGCCTGCTGTTAAGCCAGGGAAACCGATAACTTGGCAGAGTTCAAGTCATTGATTAAGATTAACATGCATGGCCAGATTGACCTATCGACACGTGTTGGACGTAATTATCTTCTGTTTTCTGAAGCGACGTCTGTATTTTACAAGATAAGATACATAGGTTTAAAAGTAACATATCTATCTGTCTCTTTCTCTCATATATATATGGCTCCTCCTTTACATTTGCGACTCTGTATTATCCAGGGGCGTAGCTAGGAATTTTCCATCGTTTGGGGGCCCGGGGAACCCTGCATTTTAAGTAATATTTAATTTGTTATGTAAAAAACACTTATTTATTTTTATTATAAATATAGACAAATCAACTTGTGATGAAATGCAATAAATTTAGCAGACTTACATACTAAGATATGTACGTTTGGTTTATCAAGTGGGGGCCCGGGGGGATTTTACAAATATATTTCCAGTTGATGTATAAATTCTGGTTAGTATGTGCGTGCCGCTGTGGGATATTATTAAACTGTATCATACTAGTATATATATATTAGTATATATTCTCTTACTACGTCTGAAGCAGTACTTCTGATTAATTAAAATTTTCTTTTACCATTCATCAGAAGGTCCGTACTATAATTAATTAAGCCAAGCCCACAGACTTCCTCCTAGATTGCATTCAACCATACCCCCCTCCTCCCTCATCTCCATATCATTGTTATTTACTGCTATCAACTTTCCTCCTACATTGACCAAAGGAATTCATTTTTTTTTCTCTTGGATCTCCAGGGGACGGAACCGCAGGTGCAACGTCAGTAAGTTATTGCCCTTGGTGCCGGCATATAAAAGGAAACTTGGAGGAGATAAACTTACACGGATAGCCAACTAGACAGACATACACACAGACAGACTGTGACAGACACACACACACACAGACTGTGACACACACGCATATTTAGATCAATTACAATATACTGAGCTAAGAGAAGTACAGGCAGAGACAGTGATTTAAAAACAAAACCTTAATGAATTTTTAAAATGTTCATTGTGAATTCAGTTTCATTTAGATGTCTTTGCAAAATATAACAAGGAACAATTGATCATTTATTGATGCTCTAAAAAGCTGGCACAATTACACCGATGTTGACTTATTTTTTAGCATAGTGTTTGACTTGAAAAAATCGCAAATTTCTTTAAAAAAACATTCTCGGAATATTTTTTTTATTTTATCTAATGTATAAAGATTCAAATTGAAATGAGCTATACTAGTAACAAGATGAAATGATAATATAAAGAAAATCTACATATTACTATCTCGTGTCCACA
Organism: Biomphalaria straminea; assembly: GCA_021533235.1. Taxonomy (NCBI): domain Eukaryota; kingdom Metazoa; phylum Mollusca; class Gastropoda; family Planorbidae; genus Biomphalaria; species Biomphalaria straminea. The sequence continues at coordinate 2,764 of JADKLZ010035480.1, forward strand.
TGGTTAAATAGTTTGCGCGCTGGTCTGTTATTCGGACATATCGGTAGTCCAGGTTTCTTCTTATTTTTCTTCTTCTTCGTCTTCTTCTAGCCATCCTTTGGCTGCTGAGCTGTACGCTCTTTTGCAGACTGTGCCAAGGAAATATAGTTTGCTGTTCTCTTCAGTTGTTCAGCACTGCCGTACAAGGTGTTGGTTATGTTGAGCTGTAGTAGTAGTAGTAGTCCCGTGTTCAAACCCTGCCCGCTCCCATCCCCCGTCGTCATGCGGGGAGGTTTGAACTAGGAGGTATGGTATCTTCAACTCTGAAGGAATATACAAAACATGTGAAACATAAAATGTCTCTGGTTAGTCTCCTCTTCAACCTTCACAACACACCACCTTACGATTTCTTCAGAATCAATTCAGCCTACACAACACAAACTATCCGCTCCCCTTTTATTAAATGCTATACCCCATAAGAAATACATAAAAAAGAGAGGTGATCGTCCAAGTAAAAAAAAAAACACTCGTTTCCTCCCTAACTCTTTACCAAATCTGCCGATTCATGTCTCTACAAATCCGCATCGCTAATTCAGGTAGGAATCTGAACATAAGACATTGGTTAAATGTCTGGTCATGTAGGCTTCAAGCCGTGGTCACTCGATTTGTTACTTCGGTCAGCTTACTAATGCGACACGGAAAGTTTGGAGAGGGGGAATTTTTTTGTACCTAATTAGAGAAGTCTTAGGAGTTAGTTTTTTTTCCATTTGTTTCTTCTATGTGTTTGGTAAGACAGAATAAAACCTAGATCAGCTATAATAAAAAGCGTAAGATAAACCTAGACAACAAAAGTAAAAGAAAAACAACCTAGATACCACGGCAATCAGATGCAGATGTAAATCCCTGGTCTCCAACGCGTGAGAGCTCCAATCTATAAATAAACACAGACATTTAGGCGCGCGCTTTACCGAAAGTGGCCGGAGAGCCGTTGCGGTGTTATTTGCATATTTTAAGTGGGACGCACGGCCATCACTTGGCCATTTCATGTCAACTGAGAAAACTCCTTCCTTTTTATTTGACTCACACTTTGTCTTCCTCTTCTTCATTTCTTCTTTTCCCTTGCTTTCTGCCATGTTTGTTCTTTCTTTCCATCCAGCTCTTCTGAAAGCCTCATTTTGCGTTTTACGAGTTCGCTCCCTTTCCTCTTTCGTTTCGCAAATTTTCCAGCCAGCGGTTTTAATGACGTAAACATGGCGGGAAACAAATTATCTCTTAAGTCTGCCATTAAAATGTTTAAAAAAGTGAAACCGGAACAAGTAAACAACTGAGACGAAACAATTTAAAGGAGAGGATTATTTTGCTTTGTGTTTTAATGAGAAACCTAAAAGCGTTAAGTCAATAAATTAATGAGTTACAAACATTGAACATGGGCGTTAATTACATTTTTTTAACCCGACTAAAATGTTATAAAAAAATATTGTTTAATATTAAAATTTGGAAATAAACAATAGACCTGTAATGCTATTTAGAACTTTCTGTATAAACATTGCGCAAACAACCACGCATTGGAGCAGAAAGAGAATTACATGCATCGATTGTCGTAAACAAAAGTCAGAAACTGTAGCAAATTCAGTTACGGCAAGTCTCGGCTACGAGATCAAAACGAGATGTTGGAGAAATGAGCGCATAAATAATACTAATAGTCTTGGGAAATATATGAATACGTTACCATAGTAACACGGTGTGTGCTAACTTGAGGTGGCTGTTACTTTACACACAAGCAAACAAATAAAACAGCATTAAACAAAGATCTAACGTTAAACAATGATGCAACCTTATCTGCTCAGCTTAGCGGTGTTTCGTTTCAACTTGATCCTACTTTTGTTTTCGACATTTTACTTTTTAATTATTTAAAAATAATTCTGTGAAATGGTAGAAAGTAGATTCGCAGTCGATTTTTGTTTTTATGTCTTGAAAATCAGATTGGATGACAGATTGTGAGCCTTTGAAATAGCTAGGTGCTCCGGGACTTAAGGTCCATTGAATATTTCGTTAGAAGTAAGACACTCTACATAGTACAGACTTTCTTTTACTCTTTCTGTAGGTCAAAATAGTAAATGTTTCAACAACTGTCACATTTCAGTCATTCTTTTTCTTCTATTAGTTTCTTTTTTTTTTATACAAGGCAAAATGAAATACAAAATATAAATAATGGTAATAGAAGAAAACATTAATACAATCTTATCGAACAGTTCAGGAAACAAGACTTGGGCATTTTAATTGGTTGATTCTATATTTTATTTTTAAAATTGATTAATTCTATATTTTATTTTGAATTTTTTGATTCTGTATTTTATTTTTTAATTTGTTGATTCTGTACTACAACATGGCATTACGTCTTATCTTATCTCCACCATCTTATCTTATCTCTTATCTTATCTCTTCTCTTATCTCTTCTCTTATCTCTTCTCTTATCTCTTCTCTTACCTCTTCTCTAATCTCTTCTCTTATCTCTTCTCTTATCTCTTCTCTTATATCTTCTCTAATCTCTTCTCTTATCTCTTCTCTTATCTCTTCTCTTATCTCTTCTCTAATCTCTTCTCTTATCTCTTCTCTTACCTCTTCTCTAATCTCTTTTCTTACATCTTCTCTTATCTCTTCTCTTCTATCTTCTCTTATCTCTTCTATTATCTTTTCTCTTATCTCTTATCTTATCTCTTCTTTTATATTTTCTCTTACCTCTTCTCTTATATCTTCTCTTATCTCTTCTCTTATCTCTTCTATTATATCTTCTCTTACCTCTTCTCTTATCTCTTCTCTTATCTCTTCTCTTATCTCTTCTATTATATCATCTCTTACCTCTTATCTTATCTCTCATCTTATAAGTCAAAAGATGAGATAATTACGTCCTACATGTATCCGTGTAGAGACCTTAACTCTGCTCAATCCTTCGTTTTCCTGTCTGATTCAGGCAACCCACTCCATTCTCTAATTTCTCTAGGGAAGTTCAGAAGAATACTTGGTGCTAATGATACAAAAAAAATACAATCAACTAATACATATTGACCTTGACACGGTTCCGAATCCGACATGGTAAATGACCTTTATCTAAAAATATGTCATGCGTATCGAAAAAAAATCGTGACCATAGCCTTTACCCCGTTTGGATTGGCTATTTTCTTGTCTCTCTATATGTTCAGTTTGTAATATAGGAGACAGATCTTTAAGTGATGACTCAGTTTGTAGACAGATAGTAAGTCAATTTAGAATATTTTATGAAGTACGTGACTATTTGTTCAGTATTAGTGGGAATGATACGATGACACAAATTAATTGATTTATTTCTTTGTAATATGGATCAATATTTCTCGAAAGACTTTTAGATTTTTGACGAGGGTGTCATGTGGCTGGCTGCAATCAGAGGCGCCCGAAGGTCCCGAAATTAAGAATCCTATTCTCCACGGGGATTCGAACCCCGGACCCTGGTTCGGAAGCAAAGTGCTTTACCTCACAGCCCGCGCGCCTCCCCGCTTTAAGGTAAAACATAACAAAACATTATCATATTTTGACATTTGAACTTTGACTTTCAAATGACATTATTTTGACTCTCAACTGTTAGGACTCTGGTGAACAAGAGAGGACCAATCCCTCTCAGGACCTACACATCAGGACCCACCCCTCTCAGGACCCACACATCAGGACCCACCCCTCTCAGGACCCACACACCAGGACCCACACATCAGGACCCACCCCTCTCAGGACCCACACACCAGGACCCACACATCAGGACCCACCCCTCTCAGGACCCCCACATCAGGGCCCAACCCCTTTAAAGTAATTATTCTGAACGTTAAAAATGTCATTCACGATTTGATTTCATTCGCAAAACATTTAGTGTCAGATATTTCTCTATCATGGATTTGACATTTTCTAAACTAATTATTTCGAGAGAGGGAGAAACAGTGGTGGTGGCTGTCTATTACAACTTAAACCATGATCAGATAACGGCTGGAAACCAGTAAACGAAATGTTTTCTTTGACTATCATTACACATGATTGGCAAGTTTATTCCCAAATCATTTTGTATGATATTGTTTTAATTGGCAATCAGACTGCTCTAATAAACAAACAGTTTAATGATCAAATAACTAATAGAGTGGGATGTATTTGAAATGAACTGTATGGTTACCTATCAAGGTGGCACGAGTTCGAACCCCAACTAGAGATGAGTTGTGTTTGCTAAGCGTCTAAATGCATGAATGGAAACCTCTTATATGCCGTCGCTAATTATAAGTCTATAAAAAGGATTGGACCTTAGTGCACTGAACTTGCTATAAGCCTAGTATTATATTCTTAACCACTTGAATAAACAGCCCCTCTCTCTCTTCTTATCTTATCTTATCTTGTGGGAAGCGTGGTCGAGAGCCTAGTTGCGGACTGAGCTTGACTACCTAGAAGGGGGCTTGAGGTTCGACACCCGACTCGGGCAGAGCTGTGTTTACTGAGCGCCCAAAGGCAGTACGGTAAACCAACTCCTAGATAGCCCCTCCCCCCCCCCACTGGTCCACAAATGAAATTGGACCAAAGCGCTCTGAGCATGCTATAAGCATGAAAGTAGCGCTATATAAAAGCTGTAATAATAATAATAATTATCCAGACGTTACTTCAAAATACACGCACACACAAACACACAATACATTGTCTTCCCACACACCCCACACACAAAGCATGTCCTCCCACATAAACAAATCAAGTACACAATAATTATTAATTTGTAAAATGGATCAAACGTCCATCTTCACCTATCCAATTGTCTGTTGAAGCGATGGGACACCACACAAGATCAGTTGACCATCTTTCTCCATTCCTCTCTGTCTTTTTGCCTTGGGTCAATTAACTTGATAATTGTACTTTGCAAACTACTTCATACTTGTATCTAAAGTAACAAAGATTAAATAAATTGACATAAAGTCACAACTTTAATGTCGCATTCTCTTCCACTCTGTTTACCCACTTCCCACAGCTTTCCAACAAGAAGTAGCAATATGGCTTCCATTTAGTCACAGGTTTTTAGTGTTCGCTCTTAAAACATTTCAAACAATCATTTCCTTTTTTTCTTTCCCCCTTGCTACCTACGTATCCAATTCTAAGCCTCCCCCCACTCCCTCTCTCCTCCCTCACTCCTCCCTCTCTCCTCCCTCTCTCATTCAAACTCAGCACACACACGTAGAAGATTGATGGTATAATCATACACTCCTCTCTCCTCCCCCCCCTTCTGTGTTTCTCCAGAAAGATCTACCCGAGTAGATCAACTTCGTCTCTATCTCAACACACGCGCGCACCGACACAGACCCATCAGTTTTATTTCAACGCTTTATTCATCCTCTTGGTTCCCCCCGCTCGCCCGCGGCCCCCTGTAGGTCTCATCCCCCCCCCACACACACACGCACACACACACACGCGTCCATACCACTTTATTTTTTACTAGTGTCGATATTCGACCAAAGGCCATCCGTCACACGGACCAATTCATTGCCGGACGTGACGAAAGTTTTTAAAAACACAGATGACCCACTCCCTATTTTTTTTACTCCATATTTGGTTCGCTTAGTCAACACCGTTTGGACAGAGTGACCTCTTTGATGTGTTGGACTGACCCATAGGCGTGGGCTTCCACTGGTTAAAAGAAATAGGGAAAAGTCGCCACACTATTCTAGAGATCTATATTATGTACATAAAAAAGATTTGACATACCGGTATATACAGTTGCATCAGCTAGAGATAAGTTTAGATCGCATTGAATTTTAGGCGTATAATATTACGAAAGCTTTGTAAAATATTGTCTGTCTTGTGTAATTTTAAAAATTCCAAATTCAGTTTCTAAATTCTTTGTCAAATCCTGGGTGGAAAATCCTGAACACAGATATTGAAAACAGCTCTAACGATTTATCTAGAAATATTACAGCTGGTGTATATCTTTTGGAAAAAAAATGCTAGTTATGTCGCCACAATGAGAAAAACTCTAGTTTGACCATTTTAATTTTTCAAAGTATTAGTTAAAAAAAAATAAGTTCAATTTGGCTATTGTATTGCATTTTCTAAGTCCCAACCCTTGCAGCTCAAGCAGCAGTAGACACAGCAGAGCACCGTGGCTAACTCTAAACCAGCACAACAGCATGAGATTGATAAAGGACATAGGTGTTGAACCCAGGTAGTGTCGTTGGTTGACTTCTCGACCATCAGGCAAGGCCATAAAATTTCGTCTCACTGATTGAAACACATCATCAGAGAATCTACTCATGGAGCATGCGCACCTTGATCAGCAGACGCCATTTAAAAAGACAATGTCTGTTGTTGATGTGAAGGGGAGAGAATGTGGAAGGCGAAGGGAAGGAACTCTTGTGTGAGTGAAAGTATCTTTTTTTTTATCTCCCGGGGATCATTCTCAGTTCTCAGCTTTGTACCTGTTCTTTACTCCAGGTATCCGAGTCTAAGACAGGGGGGCCCCCATTAGCCCTCGGCAATGTGGAACAACATTAATCAATCCACAGCCAACACAATGGCACCCTGCGGGGTGTACAAGAAACTTTAAAAAAAACAACTCTTTGATTCTGTTTGTGTTTTGAGTAGTGCGTGCGCTGTCGCGTTGGTTGTCTCTTAGGCTTAGCTGCACTAACTATTGTTTGAGCCTCCTGTGGAGCCAACTAATGGCTCATATTAGACGTTATGACGTCCAACACGTCATCACATGTTGAATTTGTTAGGACGTGGAAGAACAAGAGTGAACTCTTGATGAAGACTATATTAAACCCAGTTTTCCATGACCTAGTTCTACTTTACACAATTAGCAATCAAAACTCTGTGATAACTAGGACGCCCATTAAGTCCAATGATCCTCACATTGTGAGCTGAAGTAGCACACAATAGTACTTTATGAAGAACTAGAGGAGAATTTTGATGAAGAAGATATTAATGATTAAACCGACTGGTCCATGGCCTTGCCATATTTTATACACTGTCATACCAATAATCCTTACTCTTTGATTATTATGACAATCAGTGCCCCCAAGAAGTGCTTCTCAGCCTCGCCAAGGCACTTGGGTAGAAACGGTTATTAGAAGAGACGATTAATATATAGGGAAACAAAAGGTTGTCAATTGTAATCAAACTGAATTTCCATTAGATTGGATCATAAAAATTATCTTATCTTATCTTATCTAAAAACGAACCCAAGTTGGTGTGCCTAAGGACCGAGTCCGTTGCACTGGCGGGGATGGAAGAAAGCTTTGAGAACCAGTGTACTGCAAGTGTAAGTACTGCGCGGTTGCAACATGAGTCTTTGGAGAAACTATATAGGTTAGTTTTTGTTACGCGGTAGATTCAATCACGTGACTCTAGTGCGTAGCTTTGTCTCAAGATCATCTCCTAATTGAAAACATAAAAATCATTTGTCTTAGTCGGAAACTGTACATTCTAGAGATAGGGCATGACTGTCTATTGCTAAGGGCGTGTGGCTTTAAAATCTAAAACTTCACAAGAAATGGACACTTCAAATCATAGCAATAAAAATGAATGGTCATGCTTTAAATCTAGGACAGTGGAAGCAACAGGAAAAGCTCCATTTAAAGGAGAGACATAGACACTGATAGAGGCTGAGTTTTCATTAATTATATAACGTTTATTGGTTGATCCAACAATTCCTGTGTCTTTTATAATTTACAGATGATGTGGAACAAAAAAGAAAAGTGCCTGACACATTTATTATGATTTATGTGACTGTAAATGATGTAGTATCGCTGTGACCACAGAAATAAGTAAATGCTACAATAAATCTGAAAGTCTCTAAATACATTTTCTCAATTAGGTCAATTTATAGTTTTTCTATATTTTAGTTTTCTGTATACTTAAATTACATAGAAACTATTAGGCTAAAAGCAGAAAAACAAAAAATCAGAAATACAATTCTTATCGCTTTCATAGCATTAAAACTATTTATCTTAGTCAATCTAGTTTTTGTTCTGTCAATTTCTCTCTTTCTCCTCTCTTCTTGCCTCTCTGTTCTCTCTCTCTCTCTCTCCCTCAGCCTCTCCTAGTTCCCATCATTCCAACACTCCGTCTCTGTGTGTCCAAGGTCAGTGCCCTAAGACGTATGAATCTGTCAGTAGCAAGATGTCTTCATTAAGACAGCGCAATCTTTCTTGTTCTTTTTTATTTATTTTAATCTTTTTTATTCTTCTTCTCACTAACATTCCGGTCAAAGGCGGTGAAATCTATTTTGCTATAGTGGGGTGCATGCGCCATTTCCTAAACCTGCACTAGACACAGAAAAATAGAAGTTGATCAAGGATAAAGGCCCAAATAGTTCAAGGATAAAGGTCCAAATAGTTCAAGGTTAAAAACCAAACTACTTCAAGGATAAAGGCCCAAATAATTCAAGGATAAAGGCCCAAAACGTTCAAGGATAAAGGCCCAAAAAGTTCAAGGATAAAGGCCCAAATAGTTCAAGGATAAAGGCCCAAATAATTCAAGAATAAAGGCCCAATCAGTTCAAAGTTGTTCGACTATATTCTTGCTTCACTTGCTATATTGAGGGGATGCAACTGATCGTTTACTATCTGTAAGATACCGTCAATCTACCCTGGCTGTTGATGTTTGGTCAAATAGATCTGTTTGTAAAATATTTGTATCTTGTTGTACATGTTCCGCATGTTACTCTAGACTTGATATAATGTATATCATAGCTCCGGCCTCCCGCAGGACGAAGGGGGATGGCAGCGGGCAGGGAATGAACCCGGGACCATTGAAACGACCGAACGACAGTACAGCGCGCTAACAGCACGACCAGGCAGCCAATTTATATATATCAGTGAGACCTTCGATTTGTTTTACGAAGAGGCCATACAGCCTTGGGTCTATATCCTTGATCATGTTTTTATTTTATTCAGTGGAATATGAATGCGTTGATGTTGTTCATGTTTGCATCTATATTGTTATTTTTATAGAAGTAACGTCTTGGTTGGCAATTGTAGTCATACTGAATTTCCTTTTGTTTGGGCCAATAAAATTATCTTGTCTTTTCTTATTGTATTGTATCTTATATTATTACTTAAGTCTACCACATTTATTTCATTTGAAGTTGATTTTGTCTACATTGTAATAAAAGTTATACTTCGTATTGTCCACAAAGAAGCTAGTCAAGTCATCTCAAGGTTTACAAGTGAAGTCTATAAAAATACGCCTCTAAAGCGGTTTAGTTGTCTACCAGTTGTTTGGTGCTTCAAGTTAATAACCGTCCACTACAGTTGGCAAATTGTATTTTATCTCATAAAATACAGACGTTACTTCCAAAAAACAAAGAAGATGATTACGTCCTACGCTTCATGCATCTAGTCATGCATGTTAAACAATGACCTAAATTCTGCCAAGTCACTGGTTTTCCTGGCTCACTCAGGCAATTCATTCCTTGCTCTAATAGCGATAGGGAAGAAGGAAAAATTTGTACAAATTTGTCCTAGCATATGGAATGAGGAATTTACCTTTGTCTTTGAGTTTTTCTGAGTATTTTATTAGGTATTGTTTTTGTATTTGAAGATTATGGTTCAGTGTTTTATGTATTATTGTATATTATCGTAGTAAATCTTACAGTGTAGCTGACTGGCCGTGTGATATGCACATCAGAGTGTCTTCACTTCACTCTGCCTGCTTCTATCCCCTGCCGTCCTGATGGAGCTTAGGGCTGTAAGTTTAAACAAACAAATAAAACATGCCAAAACTTTCGTGCTGAATTATATTTTTAAAAAGTGTTTGTAACCTAAAGAAATATGTTCGAGTTCTCCCAACCGTTTGGTCGAGTACACAACAATCAGGAGTGCGAGTTTCCCAGGCTAGAAAGATTTCTCTACTTTATTTGTAGGCTTGTCACTTTTGTGAGTCTATCGCATTTGTATGTCTATCACTTGTCCAGGCCCATCACATCTGTAAATCTACCACCTCCGAATTTGTACTTGTGCTTTGCATGTCTAGTGTTTCAAATGTACGGTACACCAGACTCGTCATTTTATTTAAAATTTATATGCTCACAATGACTAACTCTCAATAAGCTATTGCATTACTTCTAGGATAAAATAATAGCGTATAAGGAAAGCAAAACGCATGGCATTGCTAAAAAAAAATTGTAAAGATATTTATAGTCGCACAGATTTATTATTGTTAGTCTGAAATAGTCTAGATCTATTAAAAATTTAATTACAAAACTGATCGAAACTAATTGGTACAACTATACTTATTATTAGCTTTTTTAAAGTATTTGTTTATGTTGCTTGTTATGGTCTCTGGTCTTTGAGTTTCTTTGCCTGTCTTCCTACCAAGCTAACAAACTCTTCTCTTGTATTTCTAATTCCAACAACACTAACACAACTCTATGCCAAGAGAATCGATCTGCAGTACTTTCTTTATATTTTGTGTAAAGGTAGACGTTAAGACCACAAAATACATATACCTGGGAGTGTTTGAAACAGAAACGGTGAAGATCTAAGGCCCTAGCTCGCGGGGATATCAGAACTAATGTTGCAATAATACTCGCGCTAGCTTTGAGCCACTCAACGGTGATTAGAACAATGTTTATTTCAAAACTCCTTTCCCCGTCTCCTCCGTGTTAGAACAAGATGAACAACTCCTCTGAGACCTGATCAAATGGTAGTGTGATATTTGTCTTTGACGTAAGAGACGCCTGAGCCCAGGTAAGTTTATTTAGTGGAAGACTTGGCTGAATTGAGGAGTGGGAAAGGTTGAGGTCTGTCTTAGTCCTTGAGGTGCCATTGTTGACAGGAAAGAGTTGCTGAACTTGACACTTAGCAGTCTGGAGAACTGTTTACTTCCGGTTATGTATGTATTGACTTGAAAACAAAATGAATGACCTCTTTAAGTAATTGTGATTTAATTAGAAAAAAAAAAAGTAAAGGTATCCTTTTAGACTTTGTGATCTGTAGGGCAGAAGGTGTAAAGGTCATCTGTTTCTGTGGTTGTCACGGATGAATGTGTGTATGAATGTATAATCTATTTTTACATATGCGCGAATGAAGAGTGTTAGTTGTCAGAGAGGGTCCAGATTGTTGTGAGATGCCGTATTGGTTATTAAAGTTTCTCTGTTTGATCGAGTGTTACTTGTTTATTTCGTAAATACAGCTGAACCAGGGACAGAGGCGTCCATAGAGGCACCGTCCCTCAAGGGTGGACTTAGAGGCGTCCAAAGAGGCACCGTCCCTCAAGGGTGGACTTAGAAGCGTCCAAAGAGGCACCGTCCCTCAAGAGTGGACTCAGAGGCGTCCAAAGAGGCACCATCCCTCAATGGTGGACTTAGAGGCGTCCAAAGAGGCCCGTCCCTCAAGAGTAGACTCAGAGGCGTCCAAAGAGGCACCGTCCCTCAATGGTGGACTTAGAGGCGTCCAAAGAGGCATCGTTCCTAGAGAGTGGACTCAGATGCGTCACCAAAGAGGGAAAGTTTCCGTGATGACTTAAAAGACTCAGCAATCTCAATTACTTACTAACTCTGTATTAGGATTCAAACTCAAGGCGTTTCTTGATACTCAGATCAAGCACGCAAATCGTTTTACATATTTAACAGTGTTACGAATTTGGTAATTAATAAGTCTTGCTAATTTTGGTAATCAATAAGATTAATGAAACAATACTCTACAAAATATAATGTATATGTGTCTTAAAGTTTTAATCTACATAATTTACAACATTTAATCTCACAAACAAAAGTTTTAATTAGGAAAAAAAAACAATGTTGTCGTCAATGCTGTTAATTGCCTGAATTTGTTTTAAGAATCGAGAGGAACTAATTTAAGAGAAACATTAAAAAAAAAAAAAATGTTTGTGAAAAATTTGATGAATAGTTCCGAATAACATGTGCCAGCCAATCAAAAAGATGTTGTAAAAATAGCAATGGACATGCGGTCATTTGCTTCCGGATCATTGGAATAATTGAACATTGAGACAAGAGACGCTAAGGGCAACAGCAATTTTCTTTAACTGTAGGTCATTTTGTTAGAAACTTGTAAAAATCGACGTTCAAATTTTACGTATTTATTGTAATTATTTTCAATGTCATTAACTAATATGGAGTTACAAATTTTATTTGATAAAACATGATGTATATTAAATCTTATAGAGACGGCATGTTCATAAAAATAATACTTACCAGTATCACATGGAAAAGAGCATATAACGTTAAAGGTCAAACCTCACTTCAGCGCAATATAATATATAATTTAGAATACACAAAAAAAAACAAAAAAAAAACAGGAAGAATGAATTAAAATCGGAAGTAGTTGTTCAGAAATTTAAGAACATCACAGTACAGAAGCATACATAAGATTTATCTGTTGCTTTGTTTATTTTCTCATTAAACCCTGCACAAGAAGTAAACGGAATTAATTTTAAAAATTGGATTTTGGTTGAAATAGGAATAAAAAAAAAACGTTTTCGGTAAATTTAACCTCTAAGTTTTCGATCGCCAAAGGTGCTAAGTTGTTTTTCTTTCGCAGCTAGTGTGAGAAGTCACTTCTTTATGGTAGATACATAGATCAGCTCTCATTACCTTATATATATATATATATATATATAGAGAGAGAGAGAGAATGTACCATATTCTTGGTTGCCTAATGACCAGTGCCCTCCTTCGGCGTCGGTTTAACGTCTTATGTTCCTGTAATGTAATGAGACGTTTGGAAATAATTAAAACTGATTGGCTTTCATTAATGCATCAATCTTTTCATTCCCGCCAAACGTTGATATGGCGCAGGTGTTGTTTAATTTAGTGGATTTAAGCTCAACGAATATCTTTTCTTATCTTTTAAATTACAGACGCTTCGTTAATCTAGTCATGCATGTTGATTAAAGACTTAAACTTTAACCCGATTCAATATTTTTGTTAACCCTTCAAGTGCTGGGCTGTTTTACAATTAGAGCAGACAAACTGGAATTACATTTCTGATGTTTAGAGTCTAAAATACTATCAGGCGTTATGAGGGTTAACTAATTCAGACTATTAAGAAAAAAAAAAAAGCCCATATGAATTAGTCTTAGCATATGCAATCAGTCATTGGTTTTTATGACTGAGAAAGGCAACCCGTTCTGTACATTAATCTCATTAGGGAAGATGGGGCACTTGTATGAAGTTGTCCTAGCATATGGAATTAAAATTTGCCTTTTTCCTTATGTCTCAGATGATGGATGCTGATCTTGCGGTTGGCGCGCTGGTCTGTCGTTTGGATCTATCAATAGTCCCGGGTTCAAACCCTGCCCGCTCCCATCCTCCACCGTCCTGCGGGAGGTTTGGACTAGGAAGTAAACTGCCTTCAAATTTGAAGGAACATCCGAAACGTGTAAAATATTATACAAACATTTTATTAGGTTGTGTTTTTGCGTTTGTAAATTAGTTTCAGTGTTGAGTGTTTAATTTATTATTTCTACTTACTGTGACGTCCTGAGTCTCTAGTCTTGATACTATTTTTAAGCAATAATTAATTTTTTTTGGGTGTAAAAAAAAATACTCAGTCCAAATAAAAAAGGCTTATTAAAGATGTTTATCTTTAGTGGAAAAACTATAAATATCTATCTTTTTATCGTATCAGATGTACTAATAATAGTGCTGAAGTGTTGATTAATAACTAAGAAATAAAAGATACTCTAGAACAGTGATTCCCAAACTGCATTCCATAGAGACCTAGTGCTCCATGCGGCCTGAATGGGTTTTTCTCCAATTAACTAGTAGGCCAAAGTGTTTCACTAAATGCTCAGAATGTACAAAGTGTTTCACTAAA
>JADKLZ010035483.1:0-17916 GCA_021533235.1 Biomphalaria straminea
GTGGTGGCTGAGGAAAAGGAAATGAAGATGCTTACACTATTAATGTGTTTCTCTTTGAAAAATGAAATTTTATAATGATTTAAAAGAAAAGTAGACCAAATTGAGCAATTACATTCAGGTGAGAATGTGGAAAGAAAGGCATACTAAGCGAATCCCAATACTGTAAATTCTAAAGAAAAACTTGGCAGTTTCAGTTGAAGGTCAAGTTGATATGACAAGGCAGTGAAAGGTTGACTACAAAATCCTTTTTTTTTAATCTTTAAATGAAAAATGGAAGAAAATAGAAGAATCCAGGCCAGTGTTAAAAGAATAAGAGATAACACTATGTGTTTGTTATACAAAGCAATATTACAGATACTAATAATAACTTAACACATAAAGTTTTACATAAGATAAATTATGTCATTTCTGCTTATTAAAGCAGCCTTTTAACATTTTTAGCGGCCCCCGAAAGGGGAAAAGACGCTATTAGTTTTGTGTGGCCTGTCTGTCCGTCTGTCTGTCTGTCTGTCTGTCTGTCTGTCTGTCTGTCTGTCTGTCCGTCTGTCCGTCCGTCCCGTTTAGTGCTCAGAAAGTAGAAGAGAAAATGAAAATCTGACATCACGATAATATAGAGCATTCAAAGTTCTGATGCAACGGCTACTTTTTTTTTTTCTAAAAGCTCAAAATCTAATTTTTAAAAATATTTTATGCAAACAGTATTTAAAGAGAAAAAACCTAATTAGTATGCAATATAAATGAAACCTACTTTAAGACAATTAATAATCTAATATACTGCATAGGTTTTCACATTTTTTTTCGTTCCAACATACGAGTAACATACCAGTATTTACTCGTAAAGTAATCAACTCATAAAAGAGGTGTGGCAGTTACCTTGAACATCGGCTTTACAAGGCTAACGTTGAGAGATCAAAGCACGGAAGATGTATATTTCTGTCGTTTATCTTTGATATACTTTTTTTAAAATGAACTTTTAGCAGCGACAAAGAGAGTTTGTGTTATACACAAACTCAGAGGCGGCCCCCGTTGAGAGATCAAAGCACGGAAGATGTATATTTCTGTCGTTCATTTTTGATATATTTTTAGCGGCCCCCGAAAGGGGAAAAGACGCTATTAGTTTTGTGTGGCCTGTCTGTCCGTCTGTCTGTTTGTCTGTCTGTCCGTCCGAGATAGTTTAAGGATGGGAGCATACAGGAATTGAGCCAGGGACTTAGAAGGAACATCCGAAACATCTTGCGAATAGGCTGATCTGACAGGGATCCGACTCCGACAGGGGGCCGCCTCTGAGTTTGTGTATCACACAAACTCTCATTGTAATCTTGTTTTTTAGTGGGTCTAAGAACAACAGTAATGCATTTTGTGCAGCTGAGAATCATGTGTAGAATAAACATTTTGTTCATTTGTTTGATACCTATTTGGTGGCTTCTGCCACTTTGTCCAACCCTTTCCATGACATCATACATGTAGAGGAAAAAAAAAGGTTCACAGTAAATTCACTTTACACAGGATTCTAGACTTACATTATTGGATACTATGACAAGATTTAACACTATCATAGCAATGTCTAGTGTCACAAAGTAGAACTAGCTTTTCTAGAGAGATCTTGGACAAGGACTAAAGATTATCCATGCCCAACCAATGTTTCACAGCATTAGGAAGTTCCAATTCTAGCATTATATTTATTCTGATATAGATACATTAATCAGTAATCTTCTATAGCCTATACCATCAAAAGTCTTGGCATCCTTGCTACAACTGTAACACAAGTTTGAAGACCACTAGCTACGAACGTAACTTAAGTTGTACTGGGAAACTTTTGAGTAACGGTACAGCTTAATTTTTATTGGTAAACTTCTGTTTTTCTTTTGACTTTACCTAGGGTGCTTAATAATGCAAAAGGAAAGGTTAAAACAGATTCTCATTTCTTTTAACAAAACTCCACCATCAGGGCTGCAGCGAGGGCAAAATTTTAAAATGCCCATCCCATCTCTTTTTTTTTCCATTAAGACTGAGCTGGACACTGCACCACAAATGCCCTTTAATTTAAATTAATTATTTGTGGGCCATCCTTTTTTTCTTTTCACATTCATACTGCTGTTGTACCCCTCAAGTACAACTAAGAAACATAAACAATTTTGGATATATGTGCTTTCAGAAACCTGACATTGTGGTTCTTTGTGATAAATATTGAAAACTGATCTCGTTATGACTTATGCTTCTGTATTTGCGATGACTATAACTGCGGCAGGTATATTACAATGAACAGTGTAATTGATCATGATCTATATACAATTTCTCAATAACTTTGACTGCTCAACAGTGTTATATGGTCTGGATGTGGATAAATTAACTTTTTTATTATTGTCAGTTAAAGCATAAAACAAAAACTTGAAATACAAAAGCCATTGACAGAGGAACTTTTTCAATGTTCCTACACTTTCCTAATAATCAATATTGTATTTTGGAGAGATGTGCATTGTATCCACAATCATCTGACATGCACAGATTCAGATTAGCCCAGATTTTCAACAATTGAAGACTCAGCACTGAATATTTTTCTTGAGTTTAATACAAAGTAAATAATCCAAAGTACAAGTCACTTATACTATGACTTGAAATAAAACATAGTAAGGAAGTGTTTCTCACATCTGACATGCACAGATTCAGATTTGCCCACAAATTTATTCAACAAATGAAGACTCAGCGCTGCATATTTTTCTTGAGTTTAATACAAAGTAAATAATCCAAAGTAAGGCAGTGTTTTTCAAATTTCCGGGTGGCGACTCCCTAGATAACAATATTTTTGTTCGAGCTCCCATTAGAAGCTGGAGCCCAGAGAAGCAATGAAGATTCCACAGTGAGGTCCGTGAGTTTTTTAAAAATAATTTAATAAAGAAAAATTTAGTCACAACTTTTAGGTTTTATTTTTCATTTATATTAATTAACAATGTGTATAGAATCCAAAGTTATGTAATGAAAATTCACTAAAACTTGTTGTTTGTTGTTTTTTTAAAATTGTATTGCCTATATACTTTTAAAGTGTAAAAAGTTCTTGCTGGAGATAGAATTGAAGATGCTGCAGGTTTCCGCTCAAGTCGGCAAGGAGTCTGAATCTCTTTTGTTTTTGCAGCCACCCATTTCCCCCCTCCCATAGGTTGTTGGTTGGTTGTTGGCTTGTAGCTCCAAACAGCTAATACAACTGAACCAATGAAGGCTTTTTATTTTTTTTTAAATAAACTTTAAATAACTTGAACAAACTTCTTTGTGAACAACTACTCAATATAACTGTTACTATTCATGATTAAACTTGGGATAATATATAGTTCTAATAGTAATGAAATAAACTAATGTTTAAACAAAATCTAGCTCACAACAAAAAAAAAGTCTTTACTCTTTCATGTCTTAAGATTGTCTCACATTTGCACTAGGTAGGCTACTATCATCAATCAATTGCTTAACCTCCTCTCACACTCCACAACACCCCATCCCTGTGAAAATGTTTTTAAAATTGACTTTCTAATTACCATAATAGATCTATTTACAGGGAGAGCTATCTGACTCAAAACAAATATTAGAAAAAACCCGCGAAAATTCAAGGTCAGAAATGAGCAGGCACTTATGGAAAAAGCCATGCTGCTCTATTTTATTTGTTCTAGGTTCCATAATTATTTCTTACGTACGAATAGCGTTAATATTTTCAAGGGACAATGGAGTAATTAGAATTAATTTAAATTTTTTAGTAATTTTTTTATTATTATTTAACCAAAAATTTAAAACCAAAAAAGGAACCTTGCAATAACGATTCTGCCCCCAAAACTCATAAATATTTTTAAAATTCATTTTGTAGACTCTTAATTAATATTAAATTACATTTTTCATTTATTTTGTGGTAATAAACTGTATGAAGAATAAAAAAAAAATTACTAACAGATAAAATTGAAACAAGGAATAACAGGCCCCAGAAGAAGATATTCATTTTGAGAGAAAAATAGAACTTCATTTTTGAGAGAAAATAGAAATTAAGACAAAAGTTGAACTAGAACAAACATTTCCCAACACTTAAATCAGTATCATCATTTAACAGTGAAACACAGATTATTTCAACTTGTCATTTGACTTAGTGGCATACCAAGTTACCTGTGGACTTGGGTTCAAAATATGTTATAAAAGATTAATTTAATGTGTGACAAAAAAATCAAGTAGTCTGTATGTTGACCAAAAGACATTTCGATTCGAGTAGTTTTACATTGGCTGTGGGCTCCTAATGGTCATGGGCCACGGTACATTGAACCCCATCATGCCATGGATGCTGTCATCTACCTCATACTATATTTAGAAACACTCAACCTTGCTCCTTTGATCGAATTTACATGCCTGCTTCTGTTCCATAAAAGCATGCAAGAATTCATCGACAATGAACCATGGCCTTGCTCTACAGACGCTTGCAGAAAATTAAAAATAAACTTAATACAATAGCTGCTTTATGTTACATGACAGTTTTCTAAAAATAAACTTTGTCCAGTACACAATGTGCTATTGCAGTCAATACAAGAAAATTTTTAAAATCATTTACATACCTTACTGAAACTGTTAACAATATTGTAATAACTTAAGGTAATGCAAACTCAACGAGGACATATACATACGTTTATTTACAAGACATTCCAGTTACACAAGACAACATCTTCATTTAGCACAGTGTCTTCATTTCCACTTTCTAGCCTTGGGCCGAAATAGTTAGTCTCTTCATGCCAACATCCTGTTCAAGTCCTTTCACTAGAAGTGCGCATCTCTGCACTAGCCTGGATGGCGGTGTGCATGGCAGTCATAACATTGCCCTGCCCCCGTCTTAGCACTTTTTGTCCCGAAAAGAAACACTGCAGCTGAGGTTTGACAGTTCAGGTGGCGGTCGATCAGTGGGAGCCACAGGCGGCAGGAAGGGAATTCCCCACAAAGCCATCCGCATTTTTTTCCCTCCAGTACCGCTTTCTCTTTCTCAAGTTGACCAGGCTGTTGTTGTGATGACGTGGCCGTTTGACACACAGAGAGATAGTGTCGAGCACTGTTTTTGTCAGCACAGCCGTTGATCGTACACGCTGTTTCAGCAGACCCTCCTGACAGACGCCTCTCATGGAAGTTGCAGGTTCACATGCAGCCACTTTGCAAACAAAGTTCGATAAGCCCCATTCATTCACAGCTAACAGTCTCACGTCCAGGAGATAGGTCTCTTCAAGTTCAAGTGGAAGATGACTTCCTCTTGACAGCTCAGATTTAGAGTGGGTTGATTGACATTCATCTATGCCAATGTCGATAATGATGGCAGAAGTACACATGCCTTGTTTGTGATTTTCTTGGCATCCCCATTCCCTGTGTGATGCGCCACATGTACAATTCATGCTAAACCTCTGGATACAGTTGTCAAGCCTCAAATTTCCCCTGTGAGCACCGGCAGATAGGCAGAAGTCTTTAAGGTCCATAGCAACAGGCTTGGACGCAGACCCAGCGTTGTCTTGATCTGTCCATATCATACAGGTGCACATAACAGGTACAACAGGAACAAACACTTCAGGAACATAATAGACTTCAATTTCTTCATTTGTCTCTTTCCGTTTGATTCGGTACACCCCATTGAGATTGTAACAGCAATTGTTGTCACATTTCTCGTCTTTAAATTCAAAACCACAAGACTTGCCCACAACACAGACGGTGCTCCAATCCCCAGCGTCTCCGTCACCACTCTTTGTGCAACCACAGTCCTGACCATGCAACGTCTTCACCAAGTCTACTGGCAACTGCTCCTTCATCAACGAGTCTATTCCTTCATTAGCTTGTGTCACCACCTTATCAAATTGATCTGTTTGTCCTTCCACTTTCAATACACTTTTATCTACCTTGTTCAACATTATGTTCCTGCTCATGTTCCCCATCATGATCCTAATCATGCTCATTTGTTCCTTAAATGCATCCCCACACTCCTGGATCTTGTCAATGATATCATCAATCTTAGGTTCAACTTCAAATTGGTAGGTTTCCAGATCTACTTCTTCCTCAATCAATGCTTGCCGGAGATGAGCTGTGAGCATTTCCTTGCTACTGACGGGTTTTAAACCTCGGACCTAAGCTCTTGTCTTAGTTTTTTAATTGAGAGCTGATGTAATAGCCTCAGATATGTCATTGTAATCAAAGACTACCTCCTCTCGTTGAGTTGCCTATAATCCCCACTCCTGACACCAACGCATTAACTTAAGGTAAGGCAAACTCAACGAGAACTATACGTTTATTTACAAGACATTCCAGTTACACAAGACAACATCTTCATTTAGCACAGTGTCTTCATTTCCACTTTCTAGCCTTGGGCGGAAATCGTTAGTCTCTTCATGTCAACATCCTGTTCTAGTCCATTCACTAGAAGTGCGCATCTCTGCACTAGCCTGGATGGCGGTGTGCATGGCAGAGTTATAACAATATTTATATGGTGATAATTAAAATGTCAGAAATAATTCTGATTTACTTGTCTGCAACACCTATACCTGATTGACAATTGTACGTACAAAAAAATATTAACTACTAATGGAAAAACTTGTCAATGTACAATGTCAAGTTTCACATGTTAGAATAGACCAAAAATAATTTCTGGTGAATTTAAGCTACCGTCCTGTAAAAGTGGTGTCATTCTACCCCAAAGTGGGTTGCAACCCACAGGTTGAGAATTGCTGCTATTGCTTGTGTCGCCTATAAGTAAATCCAGCACTGCTTCCTTATTAAAAAAAAATAAACATATATGTCCTATTAAAAAATATTACCTTCAAGGCATCACTAGGACTACATGAATCCACTGGCTTATTATCTAGGGTATCTTTCAAAGAGTAATCTGCCAAACCAAGCTTGTAGCCACAACAGTGGAACTGTAAACACAATTTTTGTAGGCCTGTTAATAAATGCTATGCAATGTTTACCTTGGTGTAATAATCTCGATGACAGCTGTCGGGAACCTTTGGTACGTCTGTGTAGTCCATGGCCCCCTTATTGTAACCACAGCAATCATACTGAAAGCGAGAAACTTATATGAAGTCTATAAATAAAAGCGTGAAGTAAAAAAAAAAAAAAAAAGAAGGTCAAACCTCAATGATGTAGCCCTGTTTAAATCTGATCCTTCTTAATGAAACATGAAAAATTTATAATTTCCCCTTAATTTTGAATTTTTCTGAAATGATTTTTTCTAAATGGATTGGGCCATCTTATTGAGTTGAGCCTAGTTAGCAGACGTATAGCAATAATTATATAAGCCAAGCATAAAAAAATAAAAAAAATATTACAAATCTCTACTGATCTGCATTCATTTTTTTTTTTCAAAGAAACTATCAGTTCTATGTGTACAACAATTAGTTTAAAATCTATTTGGTATAGTTTTAAGAAGTATACAATAAATGTAACCTTGGTACTACCACTATGGATTGATTAAGCAAATGTTGGAAATAATGTTTAAAAAAAAAACAATTCATTTAATACAATGGATCTTTAAGTTCATGTCTTATACTTGGTATTTTTCACAGCTTAAAACAGCATATTAATGAATGGGGTTATCTATATAAGTCTCATTGAAATGCCATAGTACTTTAAATAATTGCAAAGTATTTCTAAATAAAAAAACACAACATAAAAATTGTATTTCCAAAGAAATGTCAAAAAGATTCAAATCCACTCAATTTAAAAGAAAATACAAAGATAATTGCATGATTGGTGTGTATATTGATGGCTTAAGATGTACAAATAATATATATTCATGTTTTAGATGGAAGCAGCTGATAAAGTCTTACTGTGGTATTATGGTTTGTGTTGTTTTTTTTTACTTCAATCTTATTTGGTTTATGATCTAAAACTAGTTTCTGTATGGAAACCTCTTGGGTTATAGTCATAGACATAAATAAATATAGACTGGCCAATGAAACAAAAATTTGTGAATTGTAATTGTGTGTACTTTATTTGTGTCAATGAGTTTTGTTTAATCTCTAAGACTGAAGATCGTGCAATTTTTTAATTTTTCACAATTCGGAAATCCGAATACAATAGATGTATATGTTTTCAAGTTAAATAAAGTTACTTCCTTTTTCCAGTCTATATTTATTTATGTCTATGGTTATAGTTAAAAATTTCTACCATTGCCAGTTTAGCATTTATTGGCAATTAAAACTACTTAGTGTACTACATTTAAGTATACTACTTGTTGACAAAGTAGAAGATAAATGTCACAGCAAAGAGCAAGTCTGAGAAAATATAAGTGTTTGCTGTCAGTTAACAAATATCTATCTAATAGCTTCACACTGTAGAAACAGTTTAAAGCTCAATTCCTCTAGCAATTAAATCAATCTATTTACTTTTATCAAGATTGAGCCCACTGATTATCTATGTAGGTGTAAATGTAGATAATGGTTTCGCTTGCCCTGGATGTGGCAAAATATGTAGGTCACAGCTGGGACTGCACAGCCACGGGAAACACTGTATTCCTCACTAATCTTCGGACTCGAAGACAAGCCTATTATTATTATTATTTTTAGAACATTTCTTTAGCTTACAGACTTTTCTACTGCAGTATTAGTTGTCCAATGAATTGTATTCCAGGAATTATGGCTGGTATTTCTACTTAGGCTCTACAGAGTACAGTAGAAACCATTATGGAATATTTTATATGATTAAGCAGTTTTCAAAATCTTTTATTAGTTTTGGCTATTTTTAATTTGCTATTCAATGGGTATAAACAGAAATCATTTTCTAGAATAAGAAAACTTAAATTGTTGCACTGTCCAGAAAACAGTTTTAACTCTGAATATTTTTGGCAATTTTGAAGGTAGAATTCCATGCCATTTAAGGAACTAAGGATTTCTAGGAGCATTGAAAGAAGATTTCTGAAAAATTACATATCTGAAGTAGCTAAGAAAAGCAATATTGATTTTTGTAAAGCAATTAAAGAATCAAATACAGGCCTAGCTATTCCCTTTATACAAAATAATGCATAAGACAAGTAAAATAAATAAAAAAATTTTTTTATAAATCAAAGTTTATATTAAGTGTAATTGTATCAGTTTTCTTTTTATCAATCATGTAATTAATTTTAAATAGATCTAGACCAATAATAATAACTGTGTGCAATCTTAAATATTTTTATCATTGTTTTTATTTAGCCCAACTTTCATGCTTATATAGCACACTCAGTGCACTGCAGTCGAATGAATATTGTGAATCAGTGGAGGGGGGGGTAATGAATTCAAGATTGAGATCTCAAGACTCCACGATTGAAGGTCAACACACTTGCCATAAGTACTTACAAAAAAAAAAAGATTTTATGGTTATCTTTTGTTAGTTTACAATTTTTAGCTGATGATCTAATTCTCTATGCAAGGTTTATCTCACGTTGGCTAGTAGTGTCTCTATTTAAAAAATAATTAATTATGACTAATCAAATAATTTTTTTTTTTTCATTAATTCATGTGTGGTCACCCACAATGATAATTGTGCAAAGCTACAACTTGATCCGACAATGGAAAGTGGAAGAAATAATGTGTATAAGATTTGTACCAAAGAAACATAAGATTTGTTAAAAAAAAGGTTAAAACTCAAAACATTATTTAAACGAATTACTTTAGACAAATTAAAAAAAAAATTCACATCTTAAAAGAAATTTTTCTGTATGATTAAAATCTCTGTTTTCAGTATAAAAAATATATTAAAAGTTTTATTTCTGTTTAGGTTATCTATAGAAGATTCTTGAGGTAGTTTACCAGCTACAGCTCTGGGCAATGAAAAAATCTGAGTTTCTATATAAACTTGGGCTTGGTCAACTTGATGTATGCATTGTAAGAGGTTAAACAAAAATTTGCTTACAATTATATCTAGATTATATCAACTTATAGCTTTAATTTTTGTCAAATATTTATTTTAAAGGAATTACTTGAAAATATAAAAATTAAACTTTGTACCTAGAGAACTCAATTTTTGTTTTCACTACTTCAAAGGCAAAAGGAATTCTTTTAGGAAAGATAATTTATATGAATTCCAGTCTAATTATCCTACTTGCAGTTCCATTTCCAGGAACATAAGCAATATACAGTGAATGTAGAGAATTCCAATAGACAGATCAGTGCCTATGACTTTGTAACTATATGACTAACATTTCTGTTTAGCTCTTTTCTAGTGACAATCAAAGTCTATACTTACATCGGTCTGAATGAAGTCCATATATTTTCTTTTATTTTCATCTTTATAATATTCTTTAACACCATCCTCCAGAAACTTTTCAACAGTTTCTTTCACCTAAAAAAGTATGCAAAAAACAAAATGATATAGTGATACTACTAAATAGTTCTGACAATAGTTATTAGAACTTTCAAAAGAGTGATTGTAAAATGGATTCTAGTTTATCAAAGTAAAATGCACAATCTATCTTTATCCTTTATGTTATGTCCATGGGACAGATGACATAAGTTCATGTGTTTCTGTTTAGGGCACAGTGGCCAACAGGTAAAGCATTTGGAATCTAAACTGAGGGCTGCAAGTTTGATAGGGAATGAATGGAATATTCAGATTTTGGAGTCTCATGATATCTCTTAAGTCTACTAAACTCAAACTGCTACCTGATAATTTTGTGAAAAGTTAAGATGGATTTGTCTTTGTGCTGGCCACATAATACCCTTGTTAAGTATCAGCTATAGAAAACAGAAATAACAGAAAGAAAAAAAAAAGAAAGAACCATGTCTTTCCCCCTCCCCTAACCTGTGTTATGAAAAACTAAGTACTTAATAGTTTTTTTTCCAATTCAATTAACTTTTTATTAATTTTATCATTCAGATCATTGTTTACCAACACAAGGACAGTAATAGAAAAACAAGACTCATTGGTGAATCTGCTTAAATATCATCTGAAGAGAAGGATACCGGTAATTAAATAGAGAACCTCTTAATAGCCTACTTCCACAATAGTAAATTTTATATGAAGATAGATTATGTAGCAACTCAATAAATTTGCATAAACCTTCTTCTAAGGAGATTTTTTTCTAAACCAATGAAAAAAATACAGCAAACATTCAGGAAAGGAATAAATACACTTTTAAAGTAATGATTCGTTGGTAGACCTGCTTGGAAATGCTATAAAAAAAAAGTAAACACCCCTTAAAGACCTTTCAATCTATAGGGCAGAGGATGTAAGTGGACTCAGGGGTGTCCTAAAATCTTGAAATTGAAAATCCCAGACTTCACAGTGATTCAAACCTGAGACTCATTGCTTTGGAAGCAAAGCAGTTCAAGCAGTTTACTACTCAGCATTGTAAAGGAATGCATGTTAATATGTGCATTTAAAGTCTCAGGTTAAATTTAAAAAATGTTACTTTAAAAAGTGCTAAGCTAGTTGTCACATTGAGTGAGCTTAAATGGGTAGCAGGTCAAACAAAAAACTGATGAAACTCAGAAGATCAAATGATAATTGATGGTAAGGGAAACTTTCATTATTTCCAATGAGCTATTAAAAGACACTTTGGTTTCTCCAATGGGGTATAGTGGCTGAGTAGCAAACGAATACACTTTTCATTGAGCCACTTGACACTCCCAAAAGCTAAGTAGTTTTTGGTTTTGGAAGTTTCCATTTTATGTAACATTAAAACTATATTAAGTCACACCAACTGCACAAGCCAAGACTAGATCTATCTTTTTAATATATTTGTATAATTATGTAATTATTATTTTTTGTAAATGTTTTGGAGCTACTTTCTATATCACTTTACAGACAATTTTGTTCACATAACGTTAATTTTTCTTCACAAAATTATAATTTGTATGACTGGAAATTTAACTGCATATTAATAATCATTCCAAAGATATTTGTATTTAAAATACTAATATTAAAATTGTAATAACATGGAAACCTTAACACAGGCCAATAAAATATTAAATTAGCAATGGTGGTCTATGGCCTGTATACTTACTTGATCCCTAGCAACAGCAGCCCAGATTCCACAACCAAGGAGAATAGCGAATATGACGAAAAGGCAGATGAAAAACTATGGATAAAATTGAATTGAAAAACATAAGTATTTAATTACAGATACAAAAATATTAATTAAAATAATACATATAGAAATGAAAAGAAAAAAAAAAGGGTACTAAAATATATTATAATTAAGTATTACTGTCATCAGAGCAACATCAAATAATATTAAAAAGACAAAAAAAAAATCCTTTTTTTTTATGTTCTTATATTTATGTTGGAGAGTTGAGATCAAATGAGCAGTATGGTTTCTAGATTAGACACAGCTCCATACAATTTTAAACAATGTATTTAATATAGTTGATATATAGTGGTTTGATGATGACCTATTTGTCCTCCAGGGGGCTGAAGGCTTTCCACTGGGGTTTTGTGCCTCATAATGGCTGTTGAGACCTATGTGAGCCCGGAATGCTTGGCTGAACATTGGGCAGGTCATTCCAGCTGGAGCTAGTGTCATTGGGCCTTGCTTTTTTTCTCTGGTGCTTTTCTTCTGCCAGCGTTGTTCTCTTTACTCAGCAATTTGTGTGCCAGTTTTCACAGCGCAACATCTTGATGCTTTTGTCTCCCAGGTGGCTGGGTCAATGCTGAAGGTTTTAAGAGAAGCTTTGAGGGTATCCCTAAAGTGCTTTCTTTGTCCTTCTTGAGAACACTTTATTTTCCCTTGATTGGCCATACAGGAGTTTTTTAGGGATGCCGCGGTCTTCCATTCTGCAGCTGGTGCTGCATCAGGATTGTGTGGATTCTTTTCAGGCCAGCTATAGGACTATAGTGTCTTGTATTTTTTCTTGCCATTTAACATTTAGTATTCTTCTTCTGAGACAGGTCATGTGGAAGTGGCTGAACTTTTTGCATGTTTTCTATACACTGTCCATGTTTCAAAGGCATAGAGCAATGTAGGGAGGAGGACAGCTCAATAGACACCCTAGCTTTGTGCTGCAATGTATTTAATGATTAGTACTTATTAACTCTAATTTATTTTATATATGATTATTTCAATATATGTAAAAGAAAAAATATAAAAATTACCAGAATATTTGTAAGTTTCTTTTTTTTTTTCTTGTTTTTAACTAAAAGAGTTAACCATTTTGTCAAGGAAACTACAGAAATCTACATATTGTTAGGTTCAAGAAAAACTTACGGAGGCCAGCATGCACTGACTCTCTCTGATGGCACCACAGCATCCCAAGAAGCCGACTACCATGATGACAAAGCCGACAGCTATTAGAATATAAGCAGCTGTATGAAAGTAATTTATATGGGAATCCTTCAAATAGGAAGCAGCATTTTCGTCCACTCTGAGCCATATTCCAACACCAAGAATGGCACAGCCCAACAACTGGATTGGGAAAAAAAAAGTACAATTAGACTACAACCTAGAAATGAGAAGTGTTTTAAAATACGTGAAAGAAATTAACCCTGTATCTACTAGATGTAAATTTAGATATCAAAAAGATCTTAATTTAGTTCACAGCCAATAAGTCTGATTTGTAATATCTAAGAAATCTAGCTCTAAATATATGGACAAAAAACAAATACAGTATGTAGTAACTGTATCAAGAGGATATTTCTTATACAAAAAAAGTTCCTTGTTTTTTCACCTTTATTTTTTTATTACTTTGTTATTCAGTTTAATAAAGTAAATAAATAATGTTTTAATGTTTTGCATTTTCAATTCCTCATTTTTTATTCATCATTCTTGGTGTTTTTAAAGACATTTTTCAACACCTTGACTGAATCTTATATTATAAATTACAAATGTTTTTTTTTGTTTTTTTAATAATTGTTCTGTATATTTCATAGAGTGAACTAGACTTGAGGCCCTAAGCTATTAGAGATATTGGGCCTTTATTAAGCCCAGATATGTCTGGAGCAATCAAAAAGAATGAGACACAGTTTCCTCACGTTATTGTTGCTGCTTTCTTACATATATCTTAACTTAACATGGTGCTGTCTAGAATCTAAGCATTTGTTTACATCTAAGCGGATTCATTTTCTGATTTTGGTTGCATACAGGATGTGATTCACCAACAGTTAAAGATTTATTCATTCTTTCCAGCCCCAAGAAACGGTTATGTTTTTTCCCCGCGCTGAATGTTTCTGATAAGCAGCTGACTCGATCAACAATTAATAATCTTTTTATATAATACAGACGTTACTTAAAAAAAAAGATAACGTCCTAGGCGTCATGCATCTATCACTGTCAACGTCATTTTAGTTTAATAGTAATTGAATACTTTTTATGTAGTAATATAATGTATCCATAATGTATCAAATGAACAAGTAATTTAGACTTCTGTCTAGACTCTCCATCGTATTCATACATTTAGCTGACAAGGCATGGCTACCGGAATTTGTGAAATATAGCTTTTTTTAAAAAAAAAACAAAGCTTATATCAACTCACTCTGTCTGTCTGGTATGATTGTGCGTTTTTTTTTTCACTTAATAACATAAACAACATAATGTGCTATCGACTGTACTTCTCCAATGTACTAGTTAGTTCTTCGCTCGATATCTAGAGAAGGACATTTTTTATGCTATTAAATAGCTGGACGTTAACAGCAACAAACAAACAAAAAAAAATCGATATTAAGATTTCATCACACACGACAGAGCGAGAAAACAAGAATACAAGTTGAAAACAAAGCTTGTCAAAAATATGAAACGAATAATTTACAAAAGTATTAAATTGTCAAGCTTCATTTTTTTTTAAAAGCCTGGTACAATTATAAAGACCCCGTGTTTGAGATCAGCACGACATGATATTAACTTTACAGGATTTACATCTCGGAACTTAGGGAAAAAATGTTAAGGGGAGTAGAGACTGGGGGAATTCAATTAAACACAGTCAATACCTACAAACTTTTTTTTTACCTGCGAATTTCACCATACCTGAGATTGTTGTCTCAGCGGGTGGGTACAAGGGAGGCCACGGTGGAGGCAGGAGAGAACTGCACGTGCCAGGAAGGATGCCAAATATTGCAAGACATAAATATTTGGCACAAAAGGCACACTGGCAAATCAGCAGCTTCAACTGAGAACTAAAAAGTCATAGAGCCTGACCTTGCCAATATGCATATTTTATGGTGCGTATGTATATCTATTTAGACGTAGTATGTATACAAACAATTAATATTGGGGTACAGTTTCCTGATATGACGGCAAGTCAATGCGTGAATAAATTTTCGCATGTTGGTAATCGTTCATTAGTGTGTGAATGCTGGTATGCGTCTGTGTTGATGGTGTAAGTTTAGTGAATATGATGGTAGATGCAAGGGCGTAGCTAGGAATTTTCCATCGTTTGAGGGCCCGGGGGGGGGGTTGATCTCTTTGGGTGCCCCTGCATTTTTGTGTAATATTTAATTTTTAATGTAAAAAAACACACATTTGGGGGCCACTTTCATGTAGAGGTCCGGGGGGATTTTCAATTTCTCCCCCCTCCTCCCCCTCCCCTAGCTACGCCACTGGATAGATGCAAGGGAAAAAAAAGGTTGGCATATGCCTGTGGCGGTGGTTAATGTTAATGATGGTAAATAATGAAAATCACGTGTTTATGTTGATGGATTTTGTGTGTGTGCTGGTATGTGTAAGTACTCTGGTCACTGATGTCTGCACTAACATTCAGGTGAATGAAACTATGTCTCAAAAAATACTGTCATACCGTATCGTGTAATAAGGCGCATCGCTCGTTGCTAATAACAACATAAGTTGTTCTGACATTATCATTAAATGTATACAACTTTCAAAACGTTCACTAACTCACATTTTTTTTTTAAAATCCGGAATGAGTACGAGTGTCGCTAATTATCAATGCCCCCTTACCCTGTTTAAATACTGGTATTAAACAGTCACAACAGCATATTAAAATGATTAGTCCTGCTAATGCCACGGGCGGAAAAAAAAGTACCAAGGTGAAACATTCCCAAAGGGGGTCACTAGCTACGTTAGGGTTTAACTGCGTGTGTGTGTGTGTTTCAGAATTAAACGGAGCGGGCATCCCTAGAAGTTCTTGAACTGCCACTTTGAAGCAAAGATTGCCAACTAAAATTAGCTCACTAGGGTTTAAGCCGCAGAGATGGAGCTGAGTAATTTTGGAAGTTGCTTTAAAAAACGATAAGTAGAAATGATGAAAGAGAGGGAGAGAGAGGGGGGAGGGAGGGAGAGAGAGAGAGAGGGAGGGAAGAAAGATAAGTGGGAGAGGGTGTGAGGAAGGTAAAAAAGTATTTACGAAGAGTTCCAAAGATGTGTCTAAAGATGGCACGTCTAGTGAACAAAAACATTAAAAAGTATTTTTTTTTTTTAAAGTTAATTTGGAGGGGGCGGAGAAGAAAATAAATGTATTTCCACAGAAGAAACAAAAATGGAAATGGAAAAAGAAGAGGAGCAAAAATGTGTACAAGATAAAACTCTTAGATACATGTTTCTATGAATATGTTTAAAGAAAACAATAATTATTTTAGTCCATACTTTAGCATTCATCTAGACCTAGCAGGATTCTATTCTTTGAAACTGACATAAGGTTGGCTTTTAAACATCTTTCTTTTTAAAATTAGATCTCAATGTTGTCATTCTGTTTCGTTCACCGCTTTCACTTAACGTTGTTAATTATTTTTAATAAAAACACTAACTAGTTACACTAGTGACTTATATGTATTTAATTTGAATGGCTTTCAAGAAACATCAGTGAAAAGAAACAGTTACAATCCAGTAGGGATATAGCAAGTTTATGGCCACTTCTGTAAATCCGACGTTACGTGTTTTAATTATTTTTGTTTTTATGTTTTATCTTGAAATAGATGTTACGTCATCATAACAAATTTCCACTTAGGATCAATAATAGAATCTTAAGTGTTCGATTTTCTGTATATCGTGAAAGAGAGTATTTTGTTTGTTTGTTTTTGCTTGCTTTCTCAAAAGATGGCGCTTCAGTAGCTAATGTAAATGTTCACACAAATACAATTTCGACAAATAAATAAAAACAACCTTACGTTGAGTGAAAGGGAACGTTCAGTCGCAATCTCTCAATATGTTAAGCTTTATCTACCCTTTTTATTTATAACAAAATTAATTAGTTATTTTTTTGTATTATTATTATTATTATTAATTATTATTGATTCCTGTGTTGTCATCAACAATGAATAATTGTGCACAATTTCAACTTGATCCGGAATAGAAAGTTGGAGGAAAAAAAATGTAAAAGAATCCACCCAGAAAGAAGGGAGTGCATTACTTTAGAATTTTATGCATATATAGATATTCTTTCCGTTACTCCAGAGCTGCTAACATTGCCGTTTCTTTATCAGAACTTCAAACAATATTTCAGGTTGAAAAAAAAAAGTTTATTTTCCCCAGTTCATTCTTTTAAAAAAAAAAACAGCATCAAAAAACATTTGAATGGATTTTCTATAAACTATTAAAACTACCTCCCTGCCCCCTAAAAAAAAATTAATTCACCATCTATGGACCAAGTGGCTGTCTGTGAAGAGCCTCCACCTACATGTGCTGTGTTCAGTGGATGTTTTCTTTTTCAAACCAACACTTTGTGTTTGTGAATGTGAGAGAGCGTGTTTATTTTGTATACACTACCCCTGACTACACAACAGGTATGCTGAAGGTTAAGAGCTCGCTGTTGAGTTGAAGGGCACCGCGTGAGTATGATGTAACAGATGTGTATTCAACTGACTTCCGTTTGTTCCTGCAGTCAGGCGTGCTGCAGCAGTGGTTCTCTTTTGAGAATCTTGAACCACTCATGCATTTTAAATGGAAGCAGACAACTTTTGTACCATAGATAACTGACAACTTCAGGAAGTCTCTCTTACGAGTTTACTATCCATTATAAAGCTAGCCAGGAGGCGCGGTGGCTGAGCGCTTGACTTCCTAACCGG
>JADKLZ010035483.1:18316-29872 GCA_021533235.1 Biomphalaria straminea
ACTAGTTAGTTCTTCGCTCGATATCTAGAGAAGGACATTTTTTATGCTATTAAATAGCTGGACGTTAACAGCAACAAACAAACAAACAAAAAATCGATATTAAGATTTCATCACACACGACAGAGCGAGCAAACAAGAATACAAGTTGAAAACAAAGCTTGTCAAAAATATGAAACGAATAATTTACAAAAGTATTAAATTGTCAAGCTTCATTTTTTTTAAAGCCTGGTACAATTATAAAGACCCCATGTTTGAGATCAGCACGACATGATATTAACTTTACAGGATTTACATCTCGGAACTTAGGGAAAAAATGTTAAGGGGAGTAGAGACTGGGGGAATTCAATTAAACACAGTCAATACCTACAAACTTTTTTTTTTTACCTGCGAATTTCACCATACCTGAGATTGTTGTCTCAGCGGGTGGGTACAAGGGAGGCCACGGTGGAGGCAGGAGAGAACTGCACGTGCCAGGAAGGATGCCAAATATTGCAAGACATAAATATTTGGCACAAAAGGCACACTGGCAAATCAGCAGCTTCAACTGAGAACTAAAAAGTCATAGAGCCTGACCTTGCCAATATGCATATTTTATGGTGCGTATGTATATCTATTTAGACGTAGTATGTATACAAACAATTAATATTGGGGTACAGTTTCCTGATATGACGGCAAGTCAATGCGTGAATAAATTTTCGCATGTTGGTAATCGTTCATTAGTGTGTGAATGCTGGTATGCGTCTGTGTTGATGGTGTAAGTTTAGTGAATATGATGGTAGATGCAAGGGCGTAGCTAGGAATTTTCCATCGTTTGAGGGCCCGGGGGGGGGGGTTGATCTCTTTGGGTGCCCCTGCATTTTTGTGTAATATTTAATTTTTAATGTAAAAAAAACACACATTTGGGGGCCACTTTCATGTAGAGGTCCGGGGGGATTTTCAATTTCTCCCCCTCCTCCCCCCTCCCCTAGCTACGCCACTGGATAGATGCAAGGGAAAAAAAGGTTGGCATATGCCTGTGGCGGTGGTTAATGTTAATGATGGTAAATAATGAAAATCACGTGTTTATGTTGATGGATTTTGTGTGTGTGCTGGTATGTGTAAGTACTCTGGTCACTGATGTCTGCACTAACATTCAGGTGAATGAAACTATGTCTCAAAAAATACTGTCATACCGTATCGTGTAATAAGGCGCATCGCTCGTTGCTAATAACAACATAAGTTGTTCTGACATTATCATTAAATGTATACAACTTTCAAAACGTTCACTAACTCACATTTTTTTTTTAAAATCCGGAATGAGTACGAGTGTCGCTAATTATCAATGCCCCCTTACCCTGTTTAAATACTGGTATTAAACAGTCACAACAGCATATTAAAATGATTAGTCCTGCTAATGCCACGGGCGGAAAAAAAAGTACCAAGGTGAAACATTCCCAAAGGGGGTCACTAGCTACGTTAGGGTTTAACTGCGTGTGTGTGTGTGTTTCAGAATTAAACGGAGCGGGCATCCCTAGAAGTTCTTGAACTGCCACTTTGAAGCAAAGATTGCCAACTAAAATTAGCTCACTAGGTTTAAGCCGCAGAGATGGAGCTGAGTAATTTTGGAAGTTGCTTTAAAAAACGATAAGTAGAAATGATGAAAGAGAGGGAGAGAGAGGGGGGAGGGAGGGAGAGAGAGAGAGAGGGAGGGAAGAAAGATAAGTGGGAGAGGGTGTGAGGAAGGTAAAAAAGTATTTACGAAGAGTTCCAAAGATGTGTCTAAAGATGGCACGTCTAGTGAACAAAAACATTAAAAAGTATTTTTTTTTTTTTAAAGTTAATTTGGAGGGGGCGGAGAAGAAAATAAATGTATTTCCACAGAAGAAACAAAAATGGAAATGGAAAAAGAAGAGGAGCAAAAATGTGTACAAGATAAAACTCTTAGATACATGTTTCTATGAATATGTTTAAAGAAAACAAAAAGTATTTTAGTTTTAAGATGATGATTATGTCCATACTTTAGCATTCATCTAGACCTAGCAGGATTCTATTCTTTGAAAACTGACATAAGGTTGGCTTTTAAACATCTTTCTTTTTAAAAATTAGAATCTAAATGTTGTCATTCTGTTTCGTTCACCGCTTTCACTTAACGTTGTTAATTATTTTTAATAAAAACACTAACTAGTTACACTTTAACGTATTTAATTTGAATGGCTTTCAAGAATCAAACATCAGTGAAAAGAAACATTTACAATCCAGTAGGGATATAGCAAGTTTATGGCCACTTCTGTAAATCCGACGTTACGTGTTTTAATTATTTTTGTTTTTATTTTCATGTTTTATCTTGAAATAGATTTTACGTCATCATAACAAATT
This sequence comes from Biomphalaria straminea, assembly GCA_021533235.1. Taxonomy (NCBI): domain Eukaryota; kingdom Metazoa; phylum Mollusca; class Gastropoda; family Planorbidae; genus Biomphalaria; species Biomphalaria straminea. The sequence continues at coordinate 20,672 of JADKLZ010035483.1, forward strand.
TCCACTTAGGATCAATAATAGAATCTTAAGTGTTCGATTTTCTGTATATCGTGAAAGAGTTTTTTGTTTGTTTGTTTTTGCTTGCTTTGTCAAAAGATGGCGCTTCAGTAGCTAATGTAAATGTTCACACAAATACAATTTCGACAAATAAATAAAAACAACCTTACGTTGAGTGAAAGGGAACGTTCAGTCGCAATCTCTCAATATGTTAAGCTTTATCTACCCTTTTTATTTATAACAAAATTAATTAGTTATTTTTTTGTATTATTATTATTATTATTAATTATTATTGATTCCTGTGTTGTCATCAACAATGAATAATTGTGCACAATTTCAACTTGATCCGGAATAGAAAGTTGGAGGAAAAAAAATGTAAAAGAATCCACCCAGAAAGAAGGGAGTGCATTACTTTAGAATTTTATGCATATATAGATATTCTTTCCGTTACTCCAGAGCTGCTAACATTGCCGTTTCTTTATCAGAACTTCAAACAATATTTCAGGTTGAAAAAAAAAAGTTTATTTTCCCCAGTTCATTCTTTTAAAAAAAAAAACAGCATCAAAAAACATTTGAATGGATTTTCTATAAACTATTAAAACTACCTCCCTGCCCCCTAAAAAAAAATTAATTCACCATCTAGGGACCAAGTGGTTGTCTGTAAAGAGCCTCCACCTAAACGTGCTGTGCTCAGTGGATGTTTTCTTTTTCAAACCAACACTTTGTGTTTGTGAATGTGAGAGAGCGTGTTTATTTTGTATACACTACCCCTGACTACACAACAGGTATGCTGAAGGTTAAGAGCTCGCGCGTGATACGCTGTTGAGTTGAAGGGCACCGCGTGAGTATGATGTAACAGATGTGTATTCAACTGACTTCCGTTTGTTCCTGCAGCCAGGCGTGCTGCAGCAGTGGTTCTTTTGAGAATCTTGAACCAGTCATGCATTTTAAATGGAAGCAGACAACTTTTGTAGCATAGATAACTGACAACTTCAGGAAGTCTCTCTTACGAGTTTACTATCCATTATAAAGCTAGCCAGGAGGCGCGGTGGCTGAGCGCTTGACTTCCTAACCGGAGGTCCCGGGTTTGAATCCTGAAGACTAGGATTTAATTTAATGTTGATTTCTAATGTATGTATGATTTTCTTTTTTTTTATTGGGGGGGGGGGTAGCTTTATCAAAAGTAAAGTTCCCCTTTAAGATCTTGTGATCTATAGGGTAGATGATGTAAAGGTCTTCTGTTTCTGTGGCCTACGACGCGTCTGTTTCCTTCGGCCTTCTTGCTTGGTCAATACAATCTTACTGCCCTCTTCTTAGCCTGCCTTCATGCATTAGAACTGTATTTAAACACGGTGTTTAGATGTCTATTAATAGCGCCAATCCTCATTTAACACGCTATAAGGCTATCATAAAAAGTAAAGGTCACGTTTTTATGGCCCAAGGTTAACGATTGTGTCATGTGGCCGACACAACGACCAACCGCCTTTACTTTTCTAACTAATGTCAAATATCCGATAGAGCTGAGGGGGTGACCTAAAATCCCCGAAGTACGCGCCCCCCCCCCCCCCAGTCTTCATTGAGATTCAGTCACCACTCACCACGCCCCATAAAGGCTAACATAAGATGTTAAAAAAAACTTTTAAAAATAATAACCCTTTTATTTATCCTACGAATCAATGTATATTTTTTAATTTTTTTTAAATTTTTTTTTTTTTGCGAATGTGCTATAAAAATGAAATGAGATGACGCAACATACGTGTGCATGGACACCATTGGTATTTATGATAAGAGAGGTTAATATTACAGCTGACATACCTTAATTGAAAGTTTTTCTATACGAAATGATTAGTACACTAGCATGAAACCAGATGATATTGTGTGAGTGTTACAATCGCTTTTCCTTACATTCCAACAGGTCAAGTTTAAAACAACAACCTGATCTTGATTTGTTTCGTCAGTATTTTAGCACCATTGAAATGACTCTTACACGGAAGCTGATCAAAGAACACAACGTTACTGATGCGTGAAATGTACAAGATGAACCAGACAACTGCTAGCCTCGCTGTGCAATACCATTAAATTAGAATTAGGCATATTCAGTTGAAGCCAATCATCAAGCTAGAATTGTGTCAGTTGAAGCCAATGAAAGGGAGAGCAACCCTAATGATCTAAATTCTAAAAGAATGGAAAGAATGGAACCCAAAACAAATGTCTAAAACTTAGAAACTAGACTAAATTTTTTTTTTGTACAAAGTAAGGAGTATAAAGATTAAGGAGTTTAGTTATTTGCAAGTCGTCATTGTCACAACGTAAGGTCTACATTTCAACAAGATTTAACTGTCAAAACCATTTTGTTGCTCAGAAGATAATTCTGAGGAAATAATTGCAGTTGATATGTATATCAAACTGCCCAAAATTTATAGTGTACACTTCGTATTATGGGAGAGCTATAATGCTATGAAACGCTAACATATAGATTCTAGATCTCTAATATTTTGTGACTGATTTAATTTTTTTTTTTGCATGATTTTGATAAAACGACATTTCTCTCTTTAAAGTAAATGTCCTGTCATTAAAGTCTGGTATTAAATTTTAAACTAAATACATATTCTGAAGAAAAACTATTTTGTTGTAACCAGGGCGCCACACCACACAAAAACAAGTTCTACCATCCTGTACAAGTCTTGCAGATTTTTCATGTTTCTAACGTTCGTTTAGTCAGTGTACTTCACGTCCAACAACAACAATAAAAAAAAGTTCATTCGCCCAACGACACGTTTTATGTACCTCAATGAGAAATAAAAAAAAAACAAATACAAGAGAAGACAAAATGAAAGCCACTCAGGTATGATGGAGCCAGGATGGAAATAGGACATAATTAGAGCCGAGACTCTACCTAGACCATCTATTGACTCGCAGGAAATAAACCCGCACAGAGACTTGGCCAAGGCAGGGATGCTAATAAACAAATTAATAGTTTACAGATAGTAATTCCACAGGGCCGTCTGGGAAAATCACATTAAGTAATTGGCTGGACATTGCCGCCACTTCGACCATGGTCTCATCACTAGCTTTACGTGGCCACGTTGTGCAGGGATTCCAAAACTACTAGCTAGAGAGTCATACTTTGTTTTACTTATTTGTACTCATGTATACCCGTGTTTGCCAGAAAACGAACAAAAAAAAAACAACAACAAACAAACAAAAAATACAAAAACAACAACAGAAGGTCTTTGAATACGGATATGTTTTAGCACTGTGTTATAGTAAGAGGCGAAGAACTTAGATCTATATATTAAAGTGAAATAGAGTCTATGTAATCAAAACATTTCCACTTAAGATTAATAGAGCAGTCTTAGTTTTTCTATATATGTTAGCTTCTATATGTTAAATGCGATGACAGATTAAATCCACGAAGAATGCGATCCAAAATATGTGAAGGAGCGAGTGAATAGAAAAAGATCCTGAGAAGGTTGATGTTGACTTGCAAAGTCTTAGTAGTGGAAATAGAAAAACATGCTGATAATATACGCCGTTCTTCAGCCGTTTCACTTCTGTTTTTTTTTTTTTAAAGTACTCTAAATGACATTATTTTGGCCGGTCCCTCAAGTCTTGTGCATGCCAACCCAGCAAACTTTTAATCTGATTCAGTATCTGGCGACTTCTGGACTATGCCAGGTAAAGTAGTCTGCACATAATGATTTCATGGCCACGACCATACTGAAATGACGGACGATAATCTCCCTTAGTAGCCAGCCTTTAATTGATGCAGACGGCGGGACTTCCGGGAAAGCATCTGACGAAGGAGTCCCTGACTTTTTGGAACCGATATACAGTCACACTCTATGAGAAGGCTCTCTAAGTTATTTAAGTCATTGCCAATGTGGGTTTGTTTGTTTGTTTTAAGGGGAGGTATCCCTGAAAATCTTATTTTTGTTATTTCTAAAGCTAGACCTTTTAAAATTCTTAGTGTAACATATAATGATATTCTAAAATAAATAATGCTGAAAAAAAAGTTTTTTTTTTTTCTTTTTTTTTTTTTTTTTTTAAAATGGTTGCCATGGTAACGGCGGCCATATTGTTTTTTGTATACAAATTAAAACTCGGAATTTTGTAACAACTATTGATCAGAATTACAATATGAAATTAGATTAAAACATATAATATAAGGATTCTCTGAATGGCTAAAAGTCTAGAATTATAGATTTTAAGTATGCGTAATTTTTTTACAAATTTTTTAATTTTTAGTATATTTTTTACATAAAAAATACGATAAATATTAATTAAAATTATTTATTTAAAAAAAGTAAATAAATTTAAAATAAAAACTCTTTGATCGAGTAAAGTAAATTATGTCCTTAAGGAGAGTTTATAATTTCATCAAAATCTATCGGGTAGTTTAGGAGAAGTTTTTCGTAAAGAATAATGACATTTTCAAAAACTAACATTTTCAGAAAACTGAGTTTAAAGAATATATTTTATATAGAATTAGTCTACCATGCTGTCATAACAATAGCATAAAACATGTTTTATGCACAGAATTAAGCAATAACAAGATTACAAATAGAGTTTGTGTGATACACAAACTCAGAGGCGGCCCCCGTCAGAGTGGTATCCCTGTCAGATCCGCCTATTCGCAAGATGTTTCGGATGTTCCTTCTAAGTTGAAAATAATTAACTTCTCGCTGGACGACGGAGGATGGCGAGCAGGGTATAAACCTGCCTTATCTTGATGTTTGCGCACTAGACTTTAGTTCGTATTTATCATTGGTCCCTGGCTCAATTCATGTATGCTCCCATTCTGAAACTATCGCAATATTTCTGAAAGAACAGTAAAGGTTAAATCATATTTTCAAAAGCATTTAGTGTTTTTTTTCCTATCCGTGACGGACAGACCAACCAACAGACAAAACGCACAAAAATATGCTTCTTTCATTGTAATGGGGGCACGAAACAATTTTTTTTTTAAATCTGATTTTTTTTTTTAATTTAAGAAATTAGTTTAGAATCATGTCATTGCCGGGCTTTACGCTAGTACACTAAAGTCGCTGCTAAAAGTTCATTTAAAAAAATGTGCGTGATATCTGCATGTCAAAAGCATTTCTTATAGTAACATTTCCTCCCTTACATTTACGTAATTGTTTTAGAATTGGTGTTTTATTATTAAAAAATCGCTTGCATAATTAACTTTATAAATTAAACGGTTTGCTTTTTGTGACAAAAATAAATTTCGCCCACTTAAGGTATCACTCGGTCTAGGCATTTAAGTAATTTATTTTTTTGCTATCTTATTTTATCACCTCAGCTTAGCCCTTATGACTATCTAAAGCTATTTCCACCACCCCCTTTTTCTCTAGGCCTCCGTGTCACGATGTAATTTCTTAATCTGGCATGTCTAGCAAATCTATCAAGAGGAGTGAACTCCCCTTTCTTATCTGATCAAACCTCTTTTGATATATATAGGACGGAATTCGCCCCTCCTCAACTTTCACCAGGTGACACACCCTCACCCTCCCCTGTCGGGAGGGGCGGGTGGCTCCAAAGAGTCCTATCGACACCTAGATAATATCGTGGCCATCGGACCATCTTGGAAAACCGCGAGTGACCATATTTGCCTGGGGACGGGCAGTCTAGACGCGAGGCGGCCCGTGTTTGCTTATCTTATCGATACGCGAGGTCAAGCGGAAATTCTTTGTCTAGGCAAATCAGGCAGTCTGTCACATTTGAAAGTATGTCTTTCTCTTTGGCCCCACCTCCTTGGCCACGCGTGTAGGAGAAATATAATTTCCTATTTCTTGTCATTCTCATTCTGGAGAGCAGAGAGCGAAGACATATTTCCGCCTGAGCTTGCTTATTCATTTACTATATCAATTTCATATCTTTTCCTTAACTATTGGATTGGTGGTGAGCTTTTATGAAAGTGTTTTTAGTAACCTCTTACTTACTATGTGCATTTATTTAGTGCATTATATTTGTGTACATATTTGTGTAATTCTTATCTTGGAGTATGTAAGTAGTCACTTTATGTATTATATTTTATTATCATGACTTGTACGACTAAATAGTCAAAGTCATCCACTTTATCTGGACTAGAATTAGTTATAATTCTTGCCACTTGTATTTAGCTTTCTAGCTACTATTAATTTATCATTGATAAATTACCGCTCGCCACGAGCCCTCTATGTTATTATAGATAGATTCCTTGATCGGGAACTATCATAATATTTATGTAACATGTCTTATTACCAAGTATATTCTACGCTCATTCCGTGACAAGGAATGCCGTAATTATTTATGTACTATATTCTATTTTATCGGCCTGTCGGCCCGATTACTTATTACTTAGGTAAAACCATGTAAACATTATCTTATTGTCTTATCATATCATTATCTTATCTCGGTTGATCACCTTGATTTTAAATGGCGCATGGACCCTGCGCTCAGAATAGACCTGAATTATTTTCCCCTTGTATTTAATTTCAACTTCTAGAGATTACGTTCCTTGAACGAGCCCTGTCTCCATTCAAGCGTGCTCTATTGTTCGGGCCCAACGGCCAAATGTAAACAATAGCGACTTGGTCACTGACCATCAGCCATTCCTCCCCCCCTTCCCCTTTCATCTCTCTATCCAAACGGCTCGTAATGATATCACCGTGACAAGGTGTGTCTTACAATTTAACGCCACTTGTAGTCTCCCTTGACGATATACAATTTCTACTATTTCAATTAATACCATGTGTTAACTCCCTTGATATTTGTGAAACTAAGTTATAGTTTCTTCACATCATTATTACATTACTGTGTGTTATCGCCCTTGTGAGACTTCATTACCATTATTATTATTGTCTCCCCTGATGAGATGTAATATATTTTTGGATTAACTCCCCTTATTAGTATGAAACTAGATCATGGTTTCTATTTAATCATTCTGAAGATGTCCTTCATGAAAAGGCGTCTACCTCCCAGTGTCATCATTGTGGCTAAGTCGAACTACGAATCTCGTTGCAGCTTTTATTACAGGCTACTCCTACTTGGAAGCCCTAACCTCGTAACGCGGATACCAGTCTGCTGACACCAGATCTGGAGATACCAGCTTTACTCACTACTCAGAAGAGTCCGACCAACAACCGCATGCCAGAAGATCCGCCCCTGCAGCTATCTATAGTGGACTGTCCCGTGCGCTAGGACCGATCAAGCCAGCCACCCACAGACAACTCAGCATCAGTCACGCCGATCTCGCCAGAGCAGCATAGGACTCAAAGCTAAGCAACAAAGCCCAATGACACTCAGACCACTTGGTTCTTAAATCTTATGATGATAGTCCCATTTATGTAAATAATTAGGCCCCGCCCTAACACTGTACAGCTTTTTACCTTTTACTTATTTTCATTCTTATTATTAAACTGTACATATGTTTTACATAAAAAGTATTTGTTGCCTGCATTCCTAACACTGTGCCTGTAGTCCTTATGTGCAAGTTAAGGTCCTCAAAATATCTAATTCCCCTAGACACCTAAACGGCCACCATCTTCGACCTACTTGTCACACTTTTAGAAAACTAAAAGTAGCCGCTGCACCTAAACTTTTCAAGCCGCATTGAATAGTGAAAAAATATTTTTCGTATCTCTTCTAGTTTTGGCGCTCTGAGTGTGACAGACGGACAGACAGACAGAAATTCATTTTAAAAAATGTGCGTGATATCTACATACCAAGAGCATTTCTTATAGTAACATTTCCTCCCTTAGATTTACGTAATTGTTTCAGAATTGGTGTTTTATTATTTAAAAATCGCTTGCATAATTAATTTTATAAATTAAACGGTTTGCTTTTAGAAAACTAAAAGTAGCCGTTGCACCTAAACTTTTCAAGCCGCATTTAATGGTGAAATAATATTTTTCGTATCTCTTCTAGTTTTGGCGCTCTGAGTGTGACAGACAGACAGACAGACGGACATTTTGCACAAACCTAATAGCGGCTTTTTCCCCTTACGGGGGCCGCTAAAAATGACTGTATTGTGATGAAAAATGATCGCTCTACTTAATAATGTTATTAGTTAAAAATCGATATCCTAGACCTAAAACTTGATTTTCTCTAGGGATACCTCCCCTTAAGCTTTACAAGGACAAAAGAGAAAAAAAAACGGATGGATACTTATTTTTGTTGTTGTTGTTGGTACTCACGTGTATTTGAAAGTTTTCCCAGATATTTGTTTTTTCGTTGTCTTTATTACCAGCTTGAAAAGAATTAAGGACAAGTGGGACGAAATATCAACAAATGAATCATAGAGTCACTTAAGTCACATGACTGTTATCTAAGACAGCATTTTACATACAACCAAATGATGAGACACTGATAGATTATAATTTCATTTTATTATCTGCCCCATTTTCCGAAGACTTTTTTTTTAAATGGTGGATGGAAGGTGGAGAGGGACATTAATGCTATACATTATTATAGAACAGCTAGATTCCTTTCTCTCCAATGAAACAAAATGAGTATAAAAGTTGTAATGGCTGGCTACCAGTAAGCTAAATGTTTGAAGAATAAGATCGAGAAATCATAGAGTAGAACTTTGTAAGGGGAAACAAGCAGTCGCTCTGTGTGGGATTATGGTATGCATACAGGAAATAAGTTGTCTACGGAATATTATGTATTTTACCACAGCTCGAGGACGGTATAAAAACAAACAAAACTATTAACTAAAAGAACTCTAATGCTATAATCTATTTATACTCCATTTATATATAGGCCTATGATACAAATGTTTAGCATCAACAACATCCACATTGTGTTCTTGTTGTTGGCCATCTAAAATATCTACGTAGTAATTAATAATTGTAAGCCGAAGTGTTTTTGTGTTGGGTTGTTGTTGTTTTTTTACTATAAAGTTAGCTTTAAAAAAAAAAATAAAAAGTAGTTATTCCGACACCGTTTGAAAGGTTTGACTTTGAAATGGGACCAAAGTATGTGTTGCTCTGAGGAGGGACATTTTTAGTCTAATATCCAGCGGACTGATGTGATGAATACAACCCGTGTTTCTGGACATCCAATTGTCCAAAAGGAAGAACGCTGCAACAAAACCTCATCTGAACAATCATCAGGCCTGGGAAACAGGCTTAGCCAAGAAGTGATCCTTAATTTATTGTTGGAGTAAGCGGACCACTGACCCCTTCAGCCCTGCGATCATGACCCTCCCCCTGACCA